>CM021110.1:135014670-135103015 GCA_007115665.2 Sequoiadendron giganteum | reverse complement strand
CTTTTAACTATCTCTTATAAGTGATGAGATGGACACATAATGTCATAGACCCTTCATTGTTGGGAAGACAACGAGCAAAAAAGGCTAGAGAAAGCATAGTGAAGTCTTTCAAATCTCCCCATGGGAAGCATCCATTAAGGTCCAACAGAAATAAGAAACCCCAAAGACCATTAGGAATATTTGGATCTTTACAGAACCCTCCCTCTCTTACAGCATAGTATGAATAATAACATATATTTTATAGAAAATGAAAGAGTGTATTGAACATGATTCAATTTCTGAAATATAGCATCAAACATAAAAGCTATAACATGTGAAATAATCATTCAGACTATCTACTTAAGGATTTTAACAGAGTGATCTAAACATAAATGATATGCTAAGAATAAATTCATGATAAAGGCCATAAAATGCACAATTCTAGATATTTCTTCTTAAAAGATCTAATTCTTGTAATAAACTAATGAAAAAAAAAAGGTCGGATGCCAATGTGATAATAGTCTCAACAAATATAACATTTCAAAGAGTGTGGAAAATGTTCTATAAAATCCTCCTATCCCTAAGAAATTAGAACTCCCTCAAAACTACCCTCCTCCAAAAGATTCAAAAGATGGTTCTTTTTTATTGTCCAAGATTTTTTATTCTCTGTTGTGAACCCATTTAAATAGCCAAGAGGGAGAGACATAGCTGCAACCAATGGAGATGAACCAATGCTAGGCGTCTCCATCTGATTGGCCACAATCTAATTTAGAGCTTGATTATATCACAATGATATTTTATCATAAAGTCCTGGGCCACCTCATTAATGGCTCTAGATTTTGTATAAGTTCCATGAAGATACGCTTCTAGAAGATAATTAGATCCCAACACAGCTTGCCCAAAACATGATTATATCAATCACAAGGAATGATGACACTGATTCGAAGGTTCCACTCTAAAATTAAGATCTCTATCATGCCTTCCAACAAACTCACCCCAAAAATATCCTTCTGTGAAAGATACAAAATGCCCGATGAAATGGATGATGTGGTGGGCGGGCGGGTGATTTCAGATTTCATGAGAACAACTTTTGAAGAAATCCCCACCAAACAGACATGTGTCCCAATTTGGGCCTGAAAGTAAAATGATATATATAAAGCCTTGCAGCCACCACGTGACACATTGTACACCTTTATGTGAGAGAGCAGTCTTTGTGCTTCGGGCATAGAGCCATTTCAAAGCGGAAAGGAAATAAGGGCCAAAAACCAAAAAAAATTGAAGGAAAAATTTGCTCCATAGTTTTGGTGACTCACAGGGGGAGTTTTCTTACGAAGGCATGAACCTAGATCTTAGGAAAATCATGAAGTTTGAGGAAGGCATCATGTTGGGTTTCAAAATCTCCATTGGTGGGCTGGACGAGGGTGCACAAATTCTCATAGGCTTGATCGAGGTCAAGGAATTCCTTAAAAGAAACTCCTCCCCACCTTGATGAAATAATTCTGATATGGTAATACAATCGGGAAAGCGGAAGAATTTCCTTCTTGATCTCCTCGACAGTGTGTGATGATCTCAACCCCCAGAGTGTTGTAGAGTCCTATATTTTGAGCCTGATTTATTTCACGATCTGATCAATTGTTAACACTCCTCCATCTGATGAGAAAAGGGAAGGTAAGCCTGATTGGAGTAGAACTTTAAACTCCTCCTTGATCTCACCATCCTTATTCAACACTACATGGTAAGATTTACATTTTTATGTGACCTGGTGGCAAGTAATGAATTCATTCGCTCTCCTCCCAGCTACCCTTCAGTCGAGAATCCCAACATCCTTTAAAGCTTCCTCAGTTTCTTTACATAATTTTGGGACCAAGACCCCTAATTCTTTAGCTCGGGGTAAATGTGTGTAGAATTTGGTCAACTTCTAGGCTAATGTTCAGGTTTAATTCTTGAGAATCCTTTAGAAAATGCAAAACCAATTTTAGGGCTGCAACTCCAACTATGATTCTCTCCCAATGAGTAGATATTATTTTGTAAAGTATTGAGAGAATTCTAGATCTCTATGCCATGATCAGTTCCTACTAGAATAGGGTCCCCCTTGCTCTCATGTTTTCCTCCAAATGATTCTTCTCCTGGAGAGTGTTTGTAAGCTCAGAGTGTAGCTTCCTAACCTCCTCATTGTGAGTCTGCAAAATAGACTCTATGTCTTTCTTTCTTTCTTTTTCCCTTTCTATTTTTGGCTCGGATTTCTAAAGGTTTTTGGAGGCTTGAGATCGGATGCTATACAATTCCTTCTACATGCCCTTCCTTTTTTATCTATTTCCTGTAGCTCTTTTTGCAGCCCATTATATATAGCATTCTTTCTGGCTAAATATCTTTCTAGCCTCTTTTTCCTTTGTTGATGCTCTATTTTTTTTTCATGTTCGACTTTCATCTTGTATTTAAATAGTTCTACCTCGACATGAAGTTGATCCTTCTCACTTTGGGCCTCTTCAAGAAACTTAGTTGCTTCACCCTGTTGACCCTATAACTGCCTCAAGCGGGCCATCTCTAAGTCTTTTCCTTTGATTTTTTTTTAGCCTATCCACTGTACCTTTTACGTTTTTCAAATTTTCCTCGCACTTCTTCAACTTTTTGTCTATATTTTCATAGTTGGTGTAGACCACCTTCTAAATTGCTTTGGCCAAGACCACTTTGTCATGCAAAAGAGTCTCACTCAAATTTAGACCCATAGATTGGATGTCATAATCCTCAAATTGCATTACTCCTTCTGGCTTGGGTGCCCATGGCCTCATAGATTCAATTAATAGAGCATTCCTCTCTTCTTCGAAACAAGCCTCCAACTTATAGATTTTTGGATTTTCCATATCCTTTCCCCGTAGTTTCCTCTTTCTTGCTTGTTGGGCCTATCTTGTTACTTTAATATGCGTATGGAGACTCTATGGGGAATCAAATATTTAAACGACAAGTGAAACACTTGGAGGGAGGCTAAAAAGGGTGATGAAAGGAGGGGCCTTGGTAGTTTGAGGTTGAAGAGAGGCAAAAGGAAGCATTATTATTGAAAAAGGCAGAATTCCATGTATGGACTGAGAAGGAGAGACAACCATTGGAGTAAAAGGGGAAGTGGGAAAAAAAAGAGGCATTTTATTGGAAGCAGATGTGGATGGTGAAATTGGTAACCTAGATGTATCATTGTTTTCAATGGGTGCCCTTGATAGGATGATTAAAGAATCTATTGTGGTCGACATGGATGATGCATGTTCGACGCGTAGGGTTCCCTCGTGGGGTTCATTGTCGAATATGGTTGGGAGTGTGTCAATGATGAGAGCATCATATCTCATGGATAGAGGATTCTTTCAAAAGATGAGGGGCGAGAACAATTAAAGATGTATTAGAAGAAAGAAGGGTGGGCACAAGACTTACCTAGACTTTCGAAGTATAAAATCTTGGCAAAGAAGATTCCACCTCTTCTTATCCTCTACTTGATTTTCCTAGTCTGCCTAATTCTTTGGCTTATCTCCTCTTTGTAGGGATTGAACTGGTGGATTCAGATTCTTTGGTGGTTGATCACACTAAAACTTGGGCCCCTAGAGCTATAGCAGATCTCTTTGGGACCGTTAGATCCTTTTTCCCTTTGGCAAGGTGCTAGTGGAAGATGTGATCTATGAGCCTTTTTGTTTGACCTCTTTTATTTACATTTTCCTACATTGGTCACTTGAGTCGGGGGGTTGAAATTGGTGCTTTCTCTTGTTCCATCTCCTGATTAGATTCGAGATTTCTATTCTCGGACCGAGCTTCAACATTGTAGATTTCATCAAAATTCTCATTATTTGGCTTAACATCTCCATATAAGGCACTGAGGTTCCTAATTTTCTACCAGTATTTCCAAAACTAAACCATCTTCCTTTCCAACCATCCTAAATTCTTTAGCTTTTTTTTTAGGGGTTGGCCCATCTAGATGTTTTGTCAGAACTCCACCACCTAAACATAGAAATCAAGCCATGAGGGTCGTACATACGGTATAAAGGCTAATTCAATGTAGACCTTTTCCCTCTATTCTATTAGGTTCTTCCTTGACTCAAAATATTCTCTCTCCTCATGTTTTACAATCAAAAGATGTACCATAGGATTGTACCTCCATGCATCACAAATGAGGAGTAGGCCTTGGCGATCCAACATGCTAGTCAGCACATCACGGTCCTCCCTTTTCAGGAGTGTTACCTAACTTTTGGAAATTGTAAGGGGAAGTGGATAAAGAACCTTTTTATGCATCCCATTTCCATAGGCTTTGTTGACAATAGTTTTCTAACATCATTCCTCCACAGTGAAGGTTTAGTCTATTAAAAATTTAGTGAGCCTAAAAGGCTCCTCAATAAAACCATGATATTTGATGAAAGAAAACTCAACTCCCAAAAAATAATCCATCAGGGTTTGGTGGATTTTCATCCATTCTAAGGCTTCGAGGGAAAATTGACTCGAAGGGCATGGAGACAAATCCAAGAGTATTGGTTGTAGGAAATAATCAACATACAAATAATAATCTCATGTTTTAGAAAGCACATGGCTCTTGACCGAAACTAGCTTTTATAACCCAATCGCATCAAATTTTTAGAGCGATAGATACCCTCTGAAAAATTAAAGGTTCTAATGTAAAATTAAGTGTGCTACAAAAGAAGAATGCCTAAATCAAAAAGTAGTGTCATAATTTATTAATTATCTTAGAATCTTTTTGGTCACTACATAAAAAAAATCAAAATACTTTTGGCTCCTCTCCTTCTTGAGCATGAAATCCAAGCCCGCTTGGAATTCATAAACCTTTTCATCATCTTCAAAGCCATAAATATAAGCTAAAATTGAGAAAATGGACTGCACATCTGATTTGAAATTTCTACATGCTAAGGGGAAGACAAGTTGATTTTCCTTCGGCTTCTCATTTGTTTTATCCATATTAAATTTTAATTTCTTGTCTCTAGTTCTCAAAAAATCTTCCATTATTTTGCTTTGGAATCTCTCAACATCCCAGTTTATAGGGATGCACAACATATCTCAAATGGTTTCCACATTGATGGTAACACTCAACATGTTGTCATTGATAACCCTATTTATTTATCCAACCTTTTCATTCATTCATCCACCAACTCTGGGCATGGATGTATTGAGGGCAATATGAATTGTGGAAAATTGCAATACCATAGTTGTATTGTAAAGCCCTCGGTTGACCCATGGGTGAAAATTCTCTATATTAATCCTTCCTTAAGGGTTTTAGGGTTTACATGCAAATTTTGGTCATAAGTATTATTTGTGAAATCTTTAACCACTTCATCCTTAACAGGGTTGCTTGCTTGCATGGTTTTAGTACACACAAAACTATGAACTTTTGGCGCTAGGGAACTAGCATACAAATATTTTCCAAATATTTTGATGTAGCCTAGTCTGGTAGATGAGACTCCATCTTGTCAACCAAAATATGATGCCTCCACCATTTTTTCATTCTTAGAAGGATTTTCAAAAAACTTCTTCAGAGCAGTAGTTGCCTAAAGTTTTTGATGTTTAGCAACATTTTTCTTTTTGGATGCATTTAATTTTCACACATACATCTATTGAATATCTAAAATACTGAGAGGGGGGTGAATCAACATTCCATAAATCCATTCAAATAAAATCCATTTAATCATTATCACAAATCTAACTGAAACAACAAGAGAGAACATGGAATCAAGATAATGGATCATCACAAATGAACACCGGTATTTTTTATGTGGAAAACCCAAAATGGGAAAACCACAGTGAGGATTACATCTCTCAATACCAAGACTCACTATCCTTGAAAGGCTCACAACTTGAATATAGAAGATGGCTAACCACCAAGATACAAAAGTTGTGGCTCACTGCCAAAAGTATAAACTAATGGAATAAACCTTTTATGTGCAAGGTTCAATTCCAATGAAGCTATCAATAAGAAGTACTGCTACACATAGCAATTTCTCAACAATTTTGTTTTGGTCCTCAATTGATAGATCATTTAGGCTCTCATATTCAAATAGTTCTCAATTATCTTCGCACCATACCTCCCTTCTTTCTCCTTCCCATACTGACACCTTCACATCTTCATACCATACATCATTTACCTTATGCACACCACACATACCTCCTTCAAAGATTCTTATATATATATGCAAGTATATCTCATTCATCAATTAGGTCGACCTAATTAGATGAAAACAAACCAATCAAAAATACTCTTGTTGACTCCATATAATATTTAAAATAGTTTTATCCATGTAGTGCATCATATCAGGTTGGTGTAGATCTGTGGAAAACATCCACAAAGTATATTTAATCTTCTTAATGCATGTTATATGTTAGGTCGGCTAGGACTAGACCTAAACACAAAAAATCCAAACAAACATTCATTTCTCAAATAAAACACCTTCGAGATCTGAAATTACTTTAGTTTCTCATTAAATTAGCATCAAAGAGACTACCATTAGAACCACAACATTAGAATATTCTTCTCAAGAAAATGTGGAGTCTCCCACACTAATATGTTGAGCAGTGAAACAACTATAGAGTACAATGTTAAACTTTGTCAATGATAACTTTCTACTCATGACACAAAACTTCTCAAGATATAGGATATAACTATCTGAATAAGTCATAATAACACGGTTAAGAGATTAGAGTCATATGTTTTCTTGATGTGAAATCCAAAATCAAAAACCAACACACTAGTTCATCAGTAAAGATCACTTTTGGTAGAGATTATCTTCTCATATACTATTAATCTTCCCATACAGTTGTCACCATTTTGATATCAATGACAACACAAGAACAACCAGATCAATCCATATATATACTTCATGGTCATGTTTCAAGACACCATATTTCCAAAAATCTCCCCCTTTGGCATTGATGGCAACATGTAGAGAATATTTATTTATTTTTATATAAGGCAACTAAATAATCCCCCTTTCAAAACTATTATTTTCAAAAAAATGTGTTTTCCTTATCTATCTCTCTATCTCTTCATATCTCCCCCTTTAACATTAATGGAAAAGGATGTATATGGGTTTGGTATATGTGTATATGCATAAATTTTTTACCAAAAATGATATGTACAATGAGAATTGTATTAACCTGAAGAAGAAGTTCTTTAGGGTATCCTTCCATGAAGCTTTCCCTTCTTCCCATGCTTCTTTTGCACTTACAAGAGTCTTGTGTAATAGTTCAATTTTATTCAAAGACTCTATACCTTCTTCCAAAGTATTGGGACTAAGATTGATTTCTAATAGATTACCAGTACTGTCAAGAGAACTAGATACAAGAATGTGCCTAAGATTTACCATATCTCTAAGTGCCAAAAAACTCTTAATTAGTTCTATTATTTGATCCTATAGGGAGAAGAATTTGTCTTGAAGTTGCACAATGTAGGACCATCTTTGATTGTCTCTATCATCTTCCAATCTATACATATCTTCTTGAGTACTCATCCAAGTTTCATTCTTCCTTATTTCATCTCTTACATTTAGTGTATTGCTAGACCAATTAAAATAGTAAGAAAGTAATTCCTGAGCTTCTTTTTCACAAAACTATACATCCTTCAATTTCTTCACCACCTTGTGATGTGCATCTGCAAATTTCTTCTTGATATCTTCCAAAAAATTTTCTACTAACCTAATTCTAGTTTCTACTTCTAGACCGAAGATGTATGCTTTCAAATATTTAATCATGCTTCTAATATTTTCCATAATTGATATAGATGAATAAAAGTTAGCACTGAGGATTAACTTCTACAATTATTTCAATGCACCTTGAATTTTTATGCTTTCATGCTCAAATCGAGTTCTCTTTGATTCACTTCCTTTTGTGACTTCCAATTTGATAACAACACCTTTTATGTTCTTTCCTATTTTGGTTTCACTGCTGGAGGCTTCTTCTTCACTAGGATTATTGGGGCTCTCTAAAAGTATTTTTGTATAATGATCAATCTTAGCCTCAATCACTTCATAATTCAGTTCAGATATCCACAGTAGTCTGGATTCAATTCCTTCCATATAATAGAAATTTGTAGAAACTAGGAAATTAATATTTTTAGAGTACTTCTCAGTCACATATTCTAGAATCCTTGTTCTTTTGTTCATCCTCATCTAAAATTTTCCAAAGAATGTAGAAAGAGCAGTCTCTTGAGCATCTAAACCACCAAGGTTTATCATGAAATTCTTGATCTGATGAGCAATAGGTTCTACATTTGACCATTTTATCCTTCTAATTACTGGTAACTCTTCCATGAAGTGAAAGAGTAAGGAGACTATCAAATTTCCATACCAAAATGTATTTTTCTTGATCTTCTTGATTTCCTTCAATCTCTTCAATAGATGTATTCAAAGTAGCTCACACAAATCATAATCCATATCTCTCCTAGTGATATCAATAGTAGTGTAAAAAACAATAGTAGAAACTATGTGGTCATTGCCTGGTAAGAAAAATTTGTGTCCAACAATCATTAAAACATACCTAATGATTGGATCTTCAATTTTTCTTGAAATAATTTATTTTCCTTCGAGGGTCACACCAATCATCTGAATTATCTCTTTTTCATTCATAGTTTTTCATCTAGGAACTAGTCCAAAGGAACACAAGCTAGTTACATCTCTTATTACTTCCTTGGTTATCAAATGAGCTTCATCAATCCACATTGATTCATCATGAATTTTGCTCAATATTATTCAAATGTATTTATTTTCGAATTCAATTAGTGGGAACCTTCGCCATACATCCAACTTCTTCTCAACTCATATTTTGTATGCATCATGATTTTCTTCCAGTTCATCCTTCCATAAGATACTTAATCGAACTGGTGACAATTCCTCAATCTTACTATAAATGTATGCATAGAAATATATAGTGGGTAATACTCTAGGAAGAATGCTAGAGAACGCACCAATGGATTCTACCAATAGATTTTTCAAATATTTCCTCAATTTGACTTGTGATTTATTTGAAATATTCACAATTTTTGAATTATCCATTGCATAAAATTAAAATATTATTCAAGTGGAATACCTCTGTAATCACCAATGAAGAATAGAATTAAATGACCATATTTTGGATTATTCTTTGAGTCTACTTGTATTCCTTCTTTCTTCACCAAACCCTAAAACTTTGATGTATCAAATTGCACTAGTTTCTTCAAACTTCCTTTGCACTTCTTCTTTGTATTCACAATTTCCTTTTGTTGATTGTGATTTCCTTGATACTTCTAAATTTATTTCCTTCATTATGAATGCTTTTGCAATAAATTCTTCAAATTGTAGGTAGATCACTTGGAATTTGTGTGTGCTTCCATCCTTTCAAATTCTATGAACTTCATTCTTCACATGTGTCTGAAAATTCCTTTTACATGAAATCTTTGAATTTGTTACTGTAGACACTGAAAATGTCTTAGACTTACTAACACCATTTTTCCATTATCTAGGGTCATACTTCTGCTATTAATTAAATAATCCTTAATTATTTAATTAGTTCATTTAGTTCATTTCTCCATTAATCTTGATTAATTAAATAAATTATATTTATTCAATTACATCATTAATATCTTTCCTCTAAAATTAAATAAACTTTATTTATTTAATTATTTCCACTTTCCACTATAATTAAATAATTATATTAATTATTTAATTATTCACTATTAGCTTTTATGTCACAAATTAATTAAATTTTATTTAATTAAATGAATTATCTCCTTCCTCATTTTTTTGAATTATATTTCTATTTAATCAAAAAGAAAAGATGGCTTGTTTTTTCCTCTTCTAATTAAATAATATTTCTATTATTTAATAATGCTTTCTTTCCCTCTTCGAACTACTGGATTTTGTTGAAAAATCATTCAGTTTCCTCTTTCTCCTCCACTTTCGATCTTATTTTGTCTCGTCTCGATTAATTGCAGCCATGGATCAAAATAAAAATCTTCTAATCTCAACCGTCCATTTTCCATTTGTCTCTCTATAAATACCATCGTCATTTATCATTTTGATAATCTAGAATTTGCATACTATTGCGCTAGTGAGATTGAAACTCTGATATTTTGTTGTCTTTGTCATAGGCTAGTTAAGTGCGAAAAGAATTATAATTCTGAGGGCATCGATTATTTAGTAGCAAATTGGAGAAGTGAAATGAAGGTGAATCAATGGTAGTGTGAAGAATTTTGTTAAGATTTTTACATTCTTTTATGTCTTTACACTTTTTTGTACTTCATTTTTTATTGGGGTTTATTTTATATGTTTTATTACTTAACCTTGGTAATTTTAGCCCTAATACAGATGGTGAACTTGACGTGAAGAAGAGGCTCCATGTTTATGCTGCATCACTTCCATTCTATATTTTGCATGTTTATAATATTAATAATCAACCTTTAGTATCTTTAATGATTTTGCACTTTCACAGGAAAATCTGCAAGCTAGCCAACTATGCCACCTCTCCTTAGAGTCATCATCGATAGACTACATTATTTGTTTTATTATTTTGAGGGTGACTAAATTTCAGCATTGGCTAAGATTTAATATTATATTTTACATGGTAGCTATGACCAGTGACCTTTAACTCCCATAACTCATACAAAACACGATGCAAGACAAGAGAAAAAGAACACTAACACCTCAATGATTAGCCTAGTTGGATTCAAACCAAAAAAAGATGAAAAGAAAAAACTGATTATACCTTGTCTTGAATCGATCCTTTGGTTGGCCTTTGATGTAGATCGATATATGTGCTCATTGGATGATTAATATAATGCAAAGTGGTTGAAATGCAATGAAAAATAAAAATGGCTAAGATGGATGGGTAGTGAATGCAAAAGGATGTGATAAAAGATTATGGAATGCAAGTATGGAGGCTCAAATGGCTTAAGATAATAAGTTTCTTACAATATGCATGATGTCCCTTAAAGCATGTAAGAGGGGATATTTATAGAGGATTTTGAATTCTCTAGATAATTCAATGGCTAGGATTGAGCCACATGGCCAAGATGAAGGGTCGTGGTGAGTTGAGGACTCACAAGCTGGTGCAGGAGCACCTAGGAAACACTAGGCATTAGGAAGTCTAGGATGCAATTTTTTTTTTAAGTTACCATGAAGGTCATGTAGACCATTGAATTGGAGTTAGAAGCTTAGGAATAAGTAGTGATCAATAGTGATTACTAGTTTAAAGGAAACTTACCTTTCCTAGTTCTCTAGAAGTTGGCAAAAGTGGCAAAATGGCACATTTTGCACCTTTGCCACAAGACAAGTGTAATATCCAACCAAGGGGAGGAATCACTACCTTCATTGGCCTATAAATGGGGTGCCTCGACCTAAGATCAAGGTTGGATGCATTCGAGATTGAGTAGTAGTTTCAAAAATCAAGAAAATAATGATTTCTAATGTGAATTTCCTAGTTTGTTTGTTTTAGCTTTGTGTGTTAATGGTTTGATCAGACACTATGAGTAGTGTAGGATGTAGGAAATTATCTTTCAAGCGTTGTATAGGAATAGTAGGTAGTTAGTTTCTTTATTTCAAGCATTCTCTTAATAGTTAGTGCATTTCTTGTAATTGTTGTTCTGACTGGCAGACTGTCAAGAATGGAGAACTAGTCCACGTTCCCATTGTACCTGGTGTACATAATTTTGGGGATTGGGGCTAGACTCCATGTTTGTAAATATGTTAGAGTTAGGAGAGGTTAGGAGTCAGGGAGTCACTATGAAAGTCTTCTCCTAGACGAGCTTGACAGTGCTCGGCTAGGAAAGACAGGAAGTGCAAAGCACTTGGTTTGCAGGGGTGACCTTTCCCTGACAAGTCACATGGTGGAAAGGTAGATAGGAGCCTTGCAAAGGCTTGTAATGAAGGGGGAGACTTCACCAGTCCATTTGAATGGATAACAAGCTGACAGTTCACTGTGTGGTCAGGAAATGGCTCAAAAAGACCTAAATTTTGCTAATTTGAAGGTTAGACCTGTGTACGGTCAAGTGAGGGTTGAGACCTTGAAAATCTTGAAGTGATGGTCATCAGGACCAAGAATCCATAGAAAAGATTTGGGGTTCTTTGGGAAAGTTTGGAGAACCAACCGATTTTCTCGGAATTGGAGACCTAATTGGGGCTCTTGGGCTAGTAGCCTTTTGAACCCTAGATGAGGGTTTGGAGATAGTGATGGAAAAAGGGAGTAAGGTGGAGTTTTTAGAACCAATTTGTGATGGTGTGAAGTTGTTGGAAGCATCCCCACACCCCTGTAAAGATCAAATTGAGAGTTGAGGATGGTTGGCCTTTAGGGTAGAGTAAGGGCTAAGGGAAGAGTAGAAGCATTGCACCAATGTTGGCTTGGTAGATTGGAATTGAGATGATAGTGGGGTTGGCCAGGAGAACCAGGGGTACCTAAGCAAGAATTAGGTCCTATAGGTTAAGGTGGTGAAGAGGGACACCGTAAGGATCTTACAAGGTGAGACCCAGAGCATGGAACAATGATTGTTCCATCCAACCCTACCCTATTAGATTGGTATTAGAGCAAGTTAAAGATTTGGGATAGAATCTTGCATGTCCGACCTTGAATCCAGTGGTTCCACAAACATGGTAACAAACATTGATTTGGCAAAGAAGGTTGAAGATCAGGAGGAAGATAATAGGAGACTGAGAGAAAGACTAGCACAACTTGAGGAAGCATTGAGTAATGTGCAAACCAAGACTGACGAGGTCAATGATAGATTGGAGGGCAGGGTAGCAAAGAGTGAAGAGGTTGTAGAGGAAGACAAGACCCATGAACCTGACCCTGTTCTGCAAGAAGAGCCTTTCTTGAAGGCATTGAAGGATTTGAGTTGAAAATCACTTGAAGGCATACCACTATTTAGTGGGAAATTAGAAGCTGATCTAGTGATAGATTGGATAGAAGGCATGGAGAACCATTTTGAGTGTGATGGAGTCACTGAAGCATAGAAGGTGAAGGTGGCCAAGTCTAGATTGAGAGGATCTACCTTGACATGGTGGAAATTCATCCAAACAGAGAGGGAAAAGGAAGGAAAGAAGCCTATTTCAACTTGGAAGGGTATGGTTGCAAAAGTGAGAGAAGCATACATACCAGATGACTATGAGATTCAGTTGCACAAGAAAAGACAAATCTTGAGGCAAAGAAACTAGGATGTGAACACTTACATAGAGGAGTTTCAAAAACTTTGTATGAGGTCCACTGTTTCAGAAGATGAAAGTCTCAAGGTGGCTAGGTATCTTAACGGCTTGAAGTGGAACATTCAAGAGGAGATGACTCTTTTAAGTCCTAAGATAGTACACCAATGTTACCAATTAGCTATTAAGATTGAGGAAAGAAGCAAGAGGAAATAGGACCAAGCTTCTAAGGGCAGAGGCAAAGGTAGAGATCAAAGAGATCAAAGAGGACATAGAGGTGGATACTAAGGTAGAGGAAATGAGCAAAGAAACCAAGGAGAGTCTAAACTCACAGAGCATGGAAGTGAAGCACCTTCTAGAGGAGGTTATGGAAGAGGTAGGGGATATCAAGGAGGGTCCAATAGAGGAAGAGGAGCAGGCAGGAGCAATTCATATTTTGCTACTTTGAAATGTTACCATTGTGGTCAAGTAGGCCATCCAGCTTATAGGTGCCCAGAGAAAGCATCTTCATCAAACACTGAGAAGAGAGTGGCATATGCTCAAGAGGACACCATGAGTACTAAATCACCAGAGGTCAGTCATATTGAATCTGAAATGTTTAGGAGATTTTTGATCAAACAACCAGTCAAGGAAGAACCAAAACAAAGGAGAACTCTATTTAGAGTGAGATGCAAGATACTTGGAAAAGTATGTAAGGTCATTGTAGATTTAGGTTCCAAAGACAACATCATCTCAGAAGAGGCAGTAAAGAAGTTAAAACTAGAGAAGGTACCCCACACTAACCCCTACAAAGTAACATGGTTAAACAAAGGGCAGAGTGTTCTTGTTAATGAGCAAGTAACGGTGGAGTTTTCCATTGGAGGGTACAAGGACAAGTTAATTTATGATGTGTTACCCATGGATGCATGTCATCTACTATTGGGCAGACCATGGTAGTATGATAGAAGTGCCATCTATGATGGAAAGGAGAATACAATTTCATTTAAGAAGCATGGGAAGACATTTAAGTTGCAATCACTATTAGAGGAGGATGAAGGATAGTCAAAGACACCTAGTGTCTTGTTGAGCAGTGGTAAAGAGTTCCTTAACACCATAAAGAAAGGAGGGGAAGGATATGTGATCATGGTACAACCCAAGGAGGAGGACAAGACTAAAAAAATAGTCAGACCCAGAGCAATCCAGACATTGCTAGATTAGTATAAGGACATAGTTAGTGATGGGACACCTGCAAATTTACCTCTAAAGAGAGCCATTAGTCATCAGATTGACTTCATACCTAGAGCATCATTTCCTAACAAAGCAGCTTATAAGCTTACACCGGATCAAAATCTAGAGGTAGCTAGACAAGTGCAGGAGTTAATGGATCAAGGATTGATTAGGAAGAGCATTAGCCCATGTGCAGTACGAGTAGTCTTAGCATCAAAGAAAGGTGGTAAGTGGAGGTTATGTACTGATTCTAGAGCAATAAATAGAATCACAATTAGGTATAGGTTCCCTATTCCTATTATTGAAGACTTGATGGATTGTCTTGGAGGAGCTCAGTACTACACCAAGTTGGATCTCAAGAGTGGGTACCATCATATCAGAATCAAGGATTGAGATGAGTGGAAGATAGCATTCAAGACAACTGATGGGTTGTATGAGTGGAGAGTTATGCCATTTGGCCTCTCTAATGCCCCTAGCACATTCATGAGGCTCATGAATGAAGTACTCAAGGACTTTATAGGGATATTTGTGGTGGTATATCTTGATGATATACTCATATTTAGCAAGACAGTAGAAGAACATCTAAAGCATGTGGAGATGGTTCTTAGAAGGTTGCAAGAGGAGAAGTTAGCCATCAACCTAGAGAAGTGTGAATTCTTTAAACAAGAGCTTATATATTTGGGTTTTGTAGTGTCACAAGGATCATTGAAAATGGATCCAAGCAAGGTGGAAGCTATCCTAAACTAGCCTACACCAACCACAGGGACTAAAGTAAGAAGTTTCCATGGTTTGGCTCAATTCTATATGAAATTCATAAGAAACTTTAGTGGCATATGTGCACCAGTCCTAGATACAATCAAGGGTGGTTTGAAAACTAAGTTTGTGTGGACTCAAGAAGCTGAGAAGGTTTTGAGAAACTGAAACAAGAACTGGCAACTCAACCTATTCTTTTATTACCTAGTTTTGACAAGTTGTTTACAGTGGAATGTGATGCTAGTGGAATGGCAGTAGGAGGAGTGCTAAGTCAAGAAGGCAGACCTATAGCTTTCTTTAGTGAAAAGCTCAATGAAGCTAAGAAGAAGTATTCTACCTATGACCTAGAACTTTATGCTTTAGTTCAGTCACTTAGGAAGTGGAGGCATTACCTTCTACCCAAGGAGTTTGAGGTCTTTACTGACAATCAGGCACTCAGTTATATCAACACTAGAGAGAAGTTGAGTAATAGAAATTTGAAGTGGATGGAATACATCCAAGCTTTTACCTTCACCATCAAGCACAAGAAGGGATGGTTGAACAAGGTAGTAGATGCACTACGCAGGAGATTGCTGACAGTGCAAGAGATACAGATCAAGAGCATTGGGATAGAGAGTTTCAAAGATCTCTATGGGGAAGATGAAGATTTCTTAGAGGCCTACAAGGTATGTTCTGACTTTGAGAATCATTTTCATAGCCAATACTCAGAGTATACTTTTCAAAGTGGATTTTTGTTTAAAGGGAATCAGTTATGTGCTCCAAGAGGATCAATGAGAGAGAATCTCATTCAGGAAAAGCATAATGGTAGTCTTAGTGGACATGTTGGCATCAACAAGACTTTAGAACTAGTGCAAAGGTTCTACTATTGGCCTAAGTTGTCAAGAGATGTCAAGAGGTATGTGGAGCAATGTGTTGTGTGTATGAAAGCTAAGGGAGGAGCTAGTAATGCTGGTATATATCAACCCCTACCTATTCCTAACAGACGATGGGAGTGTGTTAGCATGGATTTTGTGGTAGGACTCCCTAAGACCAAGACTGGATTTGATAGTGTGTATGTAGTGGTGGATAGATTCATCAAAATGAGTCACTTTATTCCTTGCAAGACCACTCATGATGCTAGCTATGTTGCTCATCTTTTCTTCAAGTAAATTGTAAGGATCCATGGATTGCCTTTAAGCATTGTTTCAGACAGGTATGTGAAGTTCATGAGTCATTTTTGGAAGACTCTATGGAGCAGATTGGGTACCAATCTGTCTTATGGATCAGCTTACCCTCCTCACACCGATGGGAAAATAGAGGTGGTTAACAAGGTGCTAGGTAACCTTCTAAGGTGCCTAACTAAAGAGTATGGACAGACATGGGATATGGTTATCTCACAGGCTGAGTATTCTTATAATGATAGTGTGAACCAGCCCACAGGGAAGAGTCCTTTTGAGGTTGTGTATGGAATGCACCCAAGAGGTATATGTGAGCTCAGGGATCTAGGAGCTATGGAACATAGGAGTGGACATGCAGAGGACTTCACTCAGACCATGAAGGAGATTCAAGAGCAGGTGAAGAAGACAGTAACCGAGGCTACACAAAAGTTGAAGGATAAGGTAGATTTATCTAGAAAAGATTTGCAATTTGCAGCAGGAGACTATGTCATGGTTCACCTCAACAAATCTAGGTTGCAGAAGGGTATATCAACCAAATTACAGATGAAAAGAGTGGGACCATGTAAGGTATTAGCCAAGTATGGGAAGAATGCATACAAGGTGGAGTTACCTACTGATTTGGGAATTCCACTAGTCTTCAATGTAGTTGATCTGATCAGATACAAGGGATCATTCAATGACTTAGCTCAAAATAGTCAAGAGATCTTCAAGGATGTAAGCAACATACCCTTACCTATTCAAGACAAGCTTCAGGCAGAGAGGATCTTGGAGTCAAGGATAAAGAATTCTACAAGGCACAAAGTGTACATGGAGCATCTTGTCAAGTGGAAGAACAAACATGAATCTGAGGCTACATGGGTGGATGAAGCTTAGTTCAAGAAGTAGGGCATAAATGTCTCCCTACTCTCTCCTCACATTCCTTAGAGTTGGTGCAGAGGGGGGAGAATGGTGCAGGAGCACCTAGGAAACACTAGGCATTAGGAAGTCTAGGATGCAATTTTGTTTTGAAGTTACCATGAAGGTCATGCAAACCTTTGAATTGGAGTTAGAAGCTTAGGAATAAGTAGTGATCAATAGTGATCAATAGTGATCAGTAGTTTAAAGGAAACTTACCTTTCCTAGTTCTCTAGAAGTTGGCAAAAGTGGAAAAATGACACATTTTGCACCTTTGCCACAAGACAAGTGTAATATACAAACAAGGGGAGGCATAACTACCTTCATTGGCCTATAAATGGGGTGCCTCGACCTAAGAGTAGGGTTGGATGCATTTGAGATTAAGTAGTCGTTTCAAAAATCAAGAAAATAGTGATTTCTAATGTGAATTTCCTGTTTTGTTTGTTTTAGCTTTGTGTGTTAATGGTTTGATCAGACATTCTGAGTAGTGTAGGATGTAAGAAATTATCTTTCAAGCATTGTACAGTAATAGTAGGCAGTTAGTTTTTTTATTTCAAGCATTCTCTTAATAGTTAGTGCATTTCTTGTAACTGTTGTTCTGACTGGCAGACTATCAAGAATGGAGAACTAGTCCACGTTCCCACTATACCTGGTGTACAGACTTTTGGGGATTGGGTCTAGACTCCATGTTTGTAAATATGTTAAGAGTTAGGAGAGGTTAGGATTTAGGTAGTCACTATGAAAGTCTTCTCCTAGGCGAGGTTGACAATGCCCAACTAGGAAAGACAGGAAGTGCAAAGCACTTGGTTTGCAGGGGTGACCTTTCCCTGACAAGTCACATGGTGGAAAGGTAGATAGGAGCCTTGCAAAGGCTTGGAATGAAGGAGGAGACTTCACCGGTCCATTTGAATGGAGAACAAGCTGACAGTTCACTGTGTGGTCAGGAAATGGCTAAAAAAGACCTAAATTTTGCTAATTTGAAGGTTAGACCTATCTACGGTCAAGTGAGGGTTGAGACCTTGAAAATATTGAATTGATGGGCATCAGGACCAAGAATCCATAGAAAATATTTGGGGTTCTTTGGGAAAGTTTGGAGAACCAACCGATTTTCTTGGAATTGGAGACCTAATTGGGGCTCTTGGGCTAGTAGCCTTTTTAACCCTAGATGAGGGTTTGGAGATAGCAATGGACAAAGGGAGTAAGGTGGAGTTTTTAGAACCAATTTATGATGGTGTGAAGTTGTTGGAAGCATCCCCACACCCCTACAAAGATCAAATTGAGAGTTGAGGATGGTTGGCCTTTAGGGTAGAGTAAGGGCTAAGGGAAGAGTAGAAGCATTGCACCAAGGTTGGCTTGGTAGATTGGAATTGAGATGATAGTGGGGTTGGCCAGGAGAACCAGGGGTACCTAAGCAAGCATTAGGTCCTATAGGTTAATGTGGTGAAGAGGGACACCATAAGGATCTTACAAGGTGAGACCCAGAGCATGGAACAGTGATTGTTCCATCCAACCCTACCCTATCACAAGCCCTCACATCTTGACATGTGGAGGGTGAGTTGTCTAAGGGGAATGGTGAGATGGACAAAGTACAAATGATGTGGAGGAAGGAAAATTACTTTTCAAGTACCTTGGGGGATGAGAGGATTTCTTCAAAAAGGAACCTCTTGTCCCCATATGAAGGTGAAAGTGACATATGAGTAATTTTAGTATTCCTCAAAAAATCCTCATGGAGAAGAGAGAAATGGATAAGGTGATTGGGAGAATAGATATTAATTTTAAATTCATATGATAAGTACCTTGTGGATAAGACAAGGTTCTTATGGAGGAGGCTGAAAAGTGCCTTGTGGATAAAACAAGGCCCTTATAATGGAAGGTTATTGGCCTCCATGTGACTTGATGTGACCTTTCAATGATCACATGGGGAAGAGGACATTCCTTGGAGGAATCAAAAGTGAATTTTAAATTCACATGGAGAAGAGGGAGATTCTTGGAGGAATACAGAGTGAATTTTAAATTCACATGGGGAAGAGAACCTATGCCAAATATGGAAGATATGAAGGTTGACCAAAAAAGGCATGCTAAATGTAGCAAGGGGGTTAGATTAATATTGTGAAAATACATGATTATGCAAGTTAATGAGGGATTACAAGAAAGTGGGAAATGTAGGAGGATGTGAAATTAATCTTAATTAAGGATATGTACATCTTAATGAAGGATTAAAAGAGGGGTTACGAAGGATGTGACAAGGAGAGATAAAAAGAATGAATTTAAAATTGAAGAGGATAATTGACTAAATTAAATAAATTGATTGATATATTTAATTTAGAGAGAAAAAGGTAAAGGATAAAGTATTTAATCATTTAACTAAATACCTTAGGGATTTAGAGGACTTTAGGGGTATTAATCAAATAATGGCAATATTATTTAATTAATGTGGTTAAAAGGATATTTGGATGAAAAGGGTAAATTTGGCCAAATATAAGTGGTCAAATTTAGATGTCTACATTTTTTCCATCTTTGAGATGGTGTTACGAAGGAGCATCATTCCAAAGAAAATTAAAACATAGCACCTAGAAGAAGATGGTTAGATTAAGGAAGATGCCCCAATCATTTGAGGAGTGACTAGGAGGAAAGATGATGGGAGTGAAAATGAAAATTATGGATTGAGGAGGGCCCCTCAAGAGGACATGCAGGTTTAAGAGAACATGGATGTGATCTCAAAATGGATGAGATGATGCAAGGGTAGATGAGAAGGATTATGCAAAATGACGGATGAGAAAGGATGATAATATGTAGGGAGAAGCATAAATGGATTGAAGGACAAATATGATGTTGCCCTAGTCAAGCTACAAGCTAGAAGGGATTGATGGTCAATGGACTGTTGTTGATGAGGGAACGATATATCCAAAAAAAACACAAGGATAGGGAAGGATAAATCCTCCACATGATGATGATGATAGTGTTGTTGACAAGGAAATGATACATCCCAAAAAAACACAAGGATAGGGAATGATACATCCTGATTAGAGTGTTGTTGATGAGGGAAGGATACATCCCATAACAGTACAAGGATAGGGAAGGATACATCCCGTTGATGATGATTGATGAGGATGGTGATTGGATCAAGGCTTGTAGAGAGGCTAGGAACAAGACCAAAGAAGTGATTAAATGATTTGTGCTAGATAGAATGGATTAGGATTGAATGGAAATGTGAGATGGCTAAAATGAATGAAGATGATGGAGGTAAAGATGCAATGCAATGTAATTTTCCATTTTTTGAGCAGTAATTTTTTCTATAGCATAAGACACCAAGTGTCATGGTATGTGGAACCAAGGCATATTAGTGTCTAATGCATACAAAAACACAACAAACAAGAAGGTTATACCAACACCCCAAAGTCGTGATGACTTTGGTCAGGCCAGTTATTGAGATAACCACAAGAACAATAGGATTCCCCAGCATAACACAAGAGCTCAGGGGTCTTGGTGGGTACTACGTCGGACAACCAAGAAGACATCAAGCACAATAAAAATCAAGATATGACCCTAGGTTAACCAGTCAAAACACACCATAATATGATAGATCATGGTGGCCTTCACAAGTGATGATAGGGAGCTCAAATGATAGAAAAAATATCAAAAACATCAAAAGATCTCAATCAAATTTCAAATGTCCTTCACCACAGGATCAAAAGGATGGATGGGATTGATACAGTTTGTTAAGAAGGATACATCCTGTTGAGACCAAAGATGGAGGATAGATTGGTTGATTGACATGATGTGGGATATATGAAACCGATTGAACCTTATAAGACTAATGACCTTTTTTTTGGAAGTACTAGCTAGGATAGGGATGTACTTGATGAAATGACAAGATGACAAGACACGATGACAAAACAACAAGGAAAAAAAACAAAAACACCCTAAAGACATAGGGACACAAGACTAACACACCATAAAGAGCTAGGGGCTCGAGGGTTGATCAAGGATCAACCTTATCTACGTGAAACTGTAGAGCACTCATAGTTCAAGAAAAGACCATGGATAATAATGGAAAGAGGAAAATTGAGACCTTGATGGATGGCAAAGACCAGACAAAAAAATTCCCTGGGGGTGGATAAAATGATTTAGCCTTGCCTACAGGAAACCATAGGGGCAACGTAGTTCGACACAAGGCCAAAGAAAGATGATGAAAGCTGACAATACAGACAAAAAGAAAACCTCTGAGGGTAGATCAAATGATCGACCTTGCCTATGTGAAAGCGTAGGGACAATGTAGTTCGACACAAGATTGTGGATAAAGTGGAAAGAGGATGATGGAGACCATGATGGATGAAAAAGACCAGACAGACAAATGCCCTAGGGGCGGGTCAAATGATCAACCTTGCCTATGTGAAAGCATAGGGGCGATGTAGTTCAAAACAAGGCCAAAGATAGATAACTAATAGGGGATGATGATAAGGAGATACAATGATGGAGCTGATATGATGAGCCAAGATAGGTCATGCAGATAGGATGGTTGATATGCATAAGATATGGATATGTGAAGCTTAGGGATGGGATAGCTATCCAGATCATCAGAAGATGAATTGGGAGGATGAGACGATGGATAGATGAGAGATCAGAAAGATGTGAGAAATAGGCGACATTAGAGTGCATGAGGGTAGCCTATAGCTAGATACCAATGACAAGGGATTATGAGATGGAAGGAAAAATAAAGGTAAATGGATGGATTGATAAATATGGGGAGATAGAAAGATGTGAGTATAGATGAATAGAGGGATAAGGATTCTAAAGGATGGAATGGATTATTGGATGAAAAAATGGATGGGGGAGATAAGGATGAAAAGACATAAAAGGACTAGTGGATGAGAGTATAGGAAGATGGAAGGGATTACTGGATGGATAAATGGATGGGAGATGGAAAGGATTACCTGGAGGGATGGATGGATGATGTCTCCAAGGAATCTGTTGCAAATAAGGAAATGCCTCCACTCTAAATATGCCATGTGTGACAAATCAAGAGGGATGGTAGATATCAATATGGGTGAATAAGGGAGTGAGATGCACATGGATAGGAGATATAGATAAGGAAGGGAGGTGGATATTGGCATGATGGATGGATGATGAAGGTAGATGGATGTAGATAATATGCATGGATCAGAAAAGTAGATGGGGAGGCTAAGGAATATGATAGTTTATGAACGAGGGGAATATATGCCAAGAGGTGTCCAAAGCATGTATATATGTTTTCTCCTATGAGGAATATGGAGGAACTAGATGCATATGGGATATGATGGGTAGGATACAAAAGATAGGTAGATGTAGGAGATGGAGGAAAGAAATGCGTAGGTGGAAGCTGCCCCCAATTGTG
Organism: Sequoiadendron giganteum; assembly: GCA_007115665.2. Lineage (NCBI taxonomy): Eukaryota > Viridiplantae > Streptophyta > Pinopsida > Cupressales > Cupressaceae > Sequoiadendron > Sequoiadendron giganteum. Next base: position 135,080,516 of record CM021110.1, on the reverse strand, counting down.
GAAGTAGAATGGATGGGGAATTTATACATGATGCATATTTTCTAGGTTTTCATCATGTTACTTATCCAAGGTTCTTGTTTGCCAAGTTTTCACCATTGGATGAATTATTATCTCTTTACTATTTTCTTTTCTTTTTTAATTTTTTTTTCTTTTTTTTTCAAACTTTTGGGAATTTTTCGGGCATAAAAATAGATGGAGATGGATAAGGATAAGGATGAATGGATGAATGGATTTATAAGACATATGATAAAGCATATGGATGAAGTATTTACACATCAAGTTCCATATGAGGTAAAAAGAGCCCATGTGTAAAGTGACTATTTGATGTTGGTACAACCTTATTAGAATGGATGGATTATGCAAGGGAATGGATCAAAGGAATTGGATGGGGAAAATATGGGAGATAGTGGATGGGGCATTGGAAAGTGTATGGATGGAATGATGAAGTGGATGTGTGATGGGGGGTTGTCTTCAAGAACAACATTAGAACATTTGATGGTGGATGCGAGAAGATAGGTGGATGAATGGATGGAGAGTGTGGAGATAATGGAGGAGTTGGGATAGTGAATTTTAGTACATAAGGACCCAAAATAGATTTCGGAGATGGAGGATGTGAATGATTAGTTTTGGGATTAGAAACTTTGGATGTTGTTAGGGATTTTTCATTTGAAGGCATGGCATCTTTTTTCTTGGGAATCCACATGGTTTTGATTTTTTCTTTAGTGGGCCTTCGTGGACGTTTGGATTGGTTTGGATTTTGGACTTGATTTTTCTTTTCTTCCACATGTATTTTCAAGGGGGCATGAGGAGCTTTAGATTCATGTGGATGTTTGGATTTATTAAAAAAAATATTTGGCATCCAAAGTGCTTTTAGTAGCAATGGGATGGGTATGGGGAGACTGATGATGTGGAGAGGACATGGATGGAGTGATAGAAGTAGGCTTTTGATGAGGATGTGTGGATGGAGGGGTTCCTTTGTTGATCTTGATTAGGAGTTATGAGGTTAGGATTCTTATGATGTGTGTGAGGTATAGGTGATGGATGGATGAGAATTACATAGGGAGGATGTATTATGGTGGATGGAGGTACATAAGGGCCCAAAATAGATGGAGTGGATGGAGGATGAGTGATGGTGGATGGAGGGACATAAGGACCCAAAATGGACTTAGAGGATGAAGGAGGAAGATGAATGGTTGGTTTGTGGTAATACGATGGAAGAGGAGGGATGGAAACAAAGGATTGGGTAGAGAAATGAGAAGTGCCTCTCGTTCCTTTGGAAGAGGATCATTTAGGATGTATGGGGAGATGGATGATGTGGAGAGGACATGGATGGAGTGATAGAAGTAGGTTTTTTATGAGGATGTTTGGATGGAGGATGCAAGATAGCATGCATGGAGGGGTGCCTTTGTTGATCTTGATTAGGAGTTATGAAGTTATAATTTTTATGTTGTGTACTAGGGATAGGTGATGGATGGAAGAAAGGATAAATAGGATGAGATGGAGGAGGTGATTTTGGGATATAAGGACCCAAAATAGACTGTGTATATGGAGGATGTATGAAGGTTGGTGGAGGGACATAAGGACCCAAAATGGATTTAGAGGAGGAAGGAGGAAGATAGATGGTTGTTTTGTAGGAATATGATGGAGGAGGGGGATAGCAACAAATGATTGGTGGATCAGTGAGAAGTACTTCTTGTGTCTTTAGAAGTGGATCATTTAGGATTTATAGAGGTTGTACCAATATCTTTGGAGTGTGAGTCTTGGGAGATATATCCAAGAATGTGTGTTCTTGTATGTTCTTTGACTTGGATGGGCTCTAAAGTACCTTGCTCATGAAGGCCTAAACCTTTTCCTTGATAGTTCATGTTCTTGAGCATCTAATCTATGGTAGCATGCTTATTATTTTGGAAGCATGATGCGAGTGCATTATTAGGTGAAGGAGGATGGGTGGTGCATATACTTTGTTTTTATTCTACAAGGATACCACCATGGATGAGTGTAATGTTACCAAGGTGATATAAAAGTGGTGTTGAGGTGACAAGGCCAGGCAACAATGGAGGATTGTGTGATGGAGATGAGGGGATAGAAGCATCAAGAGGAATGAGTGATAGGGGATCGAGATAGGGATTAGATGGTATGATAGGATCCAAATTTATGGCCATGGGTGATAAGGTCTCATGAGATGGGGTGATTGGATCGTGGGTATGAAGGGGAGCATGGAATGGAGTGGATGAGCTAGTGTGATCTTGAGATGGAGAAGAGAGGATGGTAGGATTTGGGTGAGGAAAGGAATCATGAGATGGGATGGGGGACTATGATCTTGAGATGGAGTGGATGGAATGGTAGGATCTATATTTGGAGGAGGGGATATGCTTGTATACTTTGGATCAAGCCCTTGGCATGGCTAATCTAGTCTCGGGGGGATGATGATAGAGGAATTTCAGAGAGACTCCTCAGATGGTTCATGAAGGTCATGGGATTGAAATTTGGTAATATTAGGACTAGGAGGAGTGGATTGGATGTCTCTAATGGATTGGGTGGATCTAGAAGTAGAAGATGGGGATTCAATGGATTTGATGGGTTTGACAGGCTCAACCATTTGGATGGTGTCATGAATGGTAATGGAGTGACAGGTGTAGGATAGAGGAGGGCCTCATCACTAGTGACTATATATGATAGAGTGGGAGGGCATGGTGTCTCTTTTGTCATGAGTCCTTGGGAAAAATTTAGAAGGGATGTAGGATTAGGTAGGGTGGTGGGAATGGATGGAGGACTAGGATTAGGGATAGGTGGATTAGGATTAGATGTGGGGATGGGATTGGATGGAGGACTATGAGTGATTGGAGGACTAGGATTAGGGATTGGTGAATTAGGATTAGATGAGTGAATGGGACTATATGGAGGACTAGGAGTGGTTGGAGGACTAGGATTAGGGATTGGTGAATTGGGATTAGATGAGTGAATGGGACTAGATGGAGGACTAGGGGGAGATGGAGGATTAGGGTTAGGGATTGGTGGATTAGGATTAGAGGGAGGATTAAGATATAATGTAGTAAAGGTGGGGAGACATAAGAGGATGCGGATGATGAATTAAGATAGGAGGATGTGGATGCTATATTAGGTTGGGAAGATTTGGATGGTGGGTAGTAGTAGGAAGATGTGGATGATAGATTAGGATGAGAAGATTGGGGTGATGGATAATAGTAGGAAGATGTGTGTGATGGATTAGGATGGGGAGATATGGGTGGCGAATTCTTGCAGGATGACATGGATGGAGGATTACGATGGAAAGATGTGGAATTAAGGTAAGGATATTGGCATGGGGGATTGTGATAGGAAGGTGTGGATGTTAGATTAGATTGGGAAGATTGGGATGGTGGACTGCCATATGAAGACATGTATGGTGGGTTGGAATAGAAGGATATGAATGATGGATTATGATAAGAAGATTGAGATGGAGGATTAAGATAAGAGGAATATTGGAATGGTGGATTATGATATGAATGTGTGAGTATGGGATTAAGGTAGTGGTATTGGGATTGTTGATGATGACAAGGATAGGAATATGTGGATGTTGGATAGGATAGAGGTTGAGAGGGAGGAAATGATGAATATGTGGATGGTGAGAGTACTAGATATCCCTTGTCAAGGGTAGGATAAGGACTATTATTAGATGATGACATGGGGGGATAGTTCGGAGAAGTAGTTGGATTTTGGGAGGCGATTGGAGAAAGCTTGATAGAAATGATAGCATCAAGGGGATCTATATTAAACTCTTTATGATAAACGATAATTTCTTTATCTTCATCAACATAGTTAGGATTCCCCTTGACTACTATTATTGGTTGTGCTAGAGGGGGATAAGGATTCATGATGGATAAATATTAGCAGGAAAGAATAGATGAATGATAGAGAAATATGAGAGTGGAAGCTCAGATGAGGATTGGATGAAAGCTCAGATTTGGGAGACAATATCAGATGATATGATAGGATTGATTCTAAACCAAGTTCATGGGTTTTAACTAGAGGACGTAAGGTGTTGACAATCATATTTTGTCCAGATTTGGTAGTTTTCAAAAATTGTCAAATTTTGCTATTTTAGGAAACTTCATAGGCATACCTTTGAGAGTCCAATTTTTTTCCAAAAACTACCCAAAAATAAGGTAGGATGAATTGCCAACTAACATCCCAAATTTGAGACATGCATTCCAAGTTATTAATGAAAATGATTTTTCAAAAATTGGAAAAAAACACTAAATTATGATTTTGAGGGTCAAGATGAAAGTTTGAGGCCTTGAAAAATGTGCCAAAATGGGGTCCAATCGACTCAAGGTCATTTAAAATCCACATGCCACCTCATGACACAACCACCCATAAAATTTCAGCCCAATCAAACACCCGAGTTAAAAGTTGTGGCTTCCGAAAGTTTCTGCATAAAAATCAAAACCCTCAAAAACGAAGTCTAGATGATTGGGATGGATGATTTGATGATAGATATGGACTCTAATGATGTTCTAAGAAGCACCTACGTGGTTTGTTCGATGAAACGATGAATTTTAAAAAATGTTAATGAATGCCTAGAACAAGGAAACAACCACTTGGAACAAGCAAATGAATGCCCAAAACGGGGGAACGAAGGCTCGAAATGGTACGATGAAGACTTGGATTGAGGGGACGAATGCTCAGAGCAGGGAATGGATGTTTAGAACAAGGGAATGAATGCTTGGAATGAGAAAAATGATGCTTAGAATGAGGGAACAAATGGTTGATGGGGGTGTTGATAAATCACCTATTTTTGGGCGTGGCTACCCCTACTAGGGCAAAGTCGCCCATCTGGTGAAAAATGGTTGATTTTGGTGCAGAGGGGCATGGGTGCCCAAACATGGCCACCCCTGCTAGGGAAAGGTAACCCCTCTGGTGAAAAATGGTTGATTCTAGTGTAGAGGGGCGTGGGTGCCCGAGCGTGGGTGCCCTTGCTAGGGCAAGGTCGCCCCTTTGCTGAAAAATGGTTGATTCTAGTGCAGAGGGGTGTGTGTGTCTGGGCATGGCTGCCCTTGTTAGGGCATGGTTGCCACTGCTAGGGAAGGTCACCCCTCTGGTTTTTGAACTTGTCCAAATAAAGAATGAGACCAAACAAGTCTAATAGATGGTGAAACAAACTTGCTAAATGATGAAACGAGTTCCTTGAATGGAAAAATGGATTCCCTGAATGATGAACGGGTGCCCTAAATGGAAAAAAAAGTTCCCTGAATGCAAAGAGGGTTCCTAGAATGGGTGAATGAATGGTAAAAAATGGGGAATGATGTTTGGAATGGGCAAATGAATATTCAGAATGGATGGAGGAATGGTTAGAATGTGTAAATAGATACCCTAGATGAGGGAACAACACTCAGAATAGGAAAACAAGTTGCCAGAATGGGTGAACGACTGGTTGGAAAGGGGAAATGATGCTCAAAATAGGAAAATGGATATCAGAATGGACGGACGAATGGTTGGGATGGGTAAATGGGTATCTCAAACGAGGGAAGAACATTTAGAATAGGAAAATAGTTTGTTGAAATGGGTAAACAACTTTCCGGAATGGGTGAACAGCTAGTCAGAAAGGGGAAACAATGCTCAGAACGGGAAAAATGATATCTAGAATGGATGGACGGATGGTTAGAATGGGTAAACAGATACCCCAGATGAGGGAAAGGCACTTGGAATAGGAAAACAAGTTCCCAAAATGGGGTAACAGCAAGCAAATGAAGGCTAAAAATGGTTATTTTCACCTATTTTTTTAGGTCAAGGCCACCCCTTTGAGCGAAAATACTCCTAAGCCAAGGGAAAGATCACCCAAATCAACGAGGATGAAGAACGAGGCCAAACAAACACCAAAACAGACCTGAATGAGGTTCCAGATGAAGGAGAAAAGGTTGTTTTCGCCTATTTTTTTCAGGTCAGGGCCACCCCTTTTAGGGAAATTATGCCTAAGCCAAGGGAAATTTCACCCAAATCAAAGAGGATGAAGAACGAGACCGAACAAACACCAAAACGGACCCGAATGGGGTCCCAGACGGGGAACAAGATGATAAAACAAATGAAGGGATTTGACTAAGCGGATCCAAATGGAGACTTGGAGGGAGGATAGGACCACCAATGGAAAAATGGATATGCTAAAAGGTCAAAATGAGGGCATGGACAAAGAATGAGACAAAAAATGGCTAAACGGACACTAAAACGGACCCGAACAGGGTTCTAGATGAAGCAAAAAAAGTTTTTTCACCCCTGTTTGAGGGAAGAGATGCCCCTTTTAGAGCATGGCCATCCTTTCTAAGGCGTGGTTTCCCCTGCTAGGGTGTGGTCACCCCTCTAGTGCAAACAGGGATCGGAAATGGTTGATTCTAGTGAAGAGGGGCATGTGCGCTCGGGTGTGGCCACCCCTACTAGGGCATTGTCACCCCTGTCGACAAACCTGAACTTGAATTTGGTAAAAATAGCTATGGACAAGAATTGAAAACACTTTAAATAACAAGAAAAATGGCAAGACTGACTTGATTTTTAAGATGTGCACTAGTTTTACGCATAAGAGATAGTTTAAGCAACACAATCCTAAGATTAGTAAGAAGGGTATGGCCAACATGGTCCTCTAACTAGGCTTCAATAAGGTGATCTAGGGAGTTCTCAATATATTCTCGGTATGTGAGATCCAAAATTTGTACACCACTCTATCACAAGCGTGAGTCAGTAACCCTAGTGAGATACTAAAAGGCCCAGACAACCTCTCCATGTCTATCTAGGTATCACTCTAGCTTTGATGCTCTGCTAGTTACGATGCGACTAGATTGGGGTATAGCTTTAGCCTCCCCCCTTTATATACCCCGTTGGTACACGTGGTCGGTATCATCCATTGGGGTGATGAAATCCCCAAGCAGGTCCCACTAAAAAGAAGATGTTAATCATTTTCAGCTACTCCCCAGGCTCACATGAAATACAAGGGGAAAGCTTGAATGATTCTCACTCCCTTGGGTAACAGAAAGAACTAAGTAAGCTATGATTTCTATTCACCTAGGATTGCCAAATGACACAAGGGGATTGGATATGTCGATAAATTAATTTTCAGACAAGGCAAGCAAATTATTTGACCCCCTACTTAGTCAATGTTCCTAATTAGTGTAAGAAAAATGAAAACAAACAACTAACTACGGGTCTTGGTCCTCTCATCCTGCAGGAAACAAGTTAGTAGTTTTTCCACCATTCTTCATTCAATCATAAACTTCCTGCACAAATTTTAGTATAAAACCCTTCATAATCACCAACAACACACATTAGGGTATCAATATTAACAAAACAATAGAAAACAGTATGAAAAATGCACTAAAACACTATTTTTACCTTTTGTCTAGACCTGGTCGCCTCTGTTGGTGAAAACAAAGAGCTAAAACACTGGTTCTACTCTAGAGATTCATGTGTTCCTGGGCGTAGTTTCCCCTGCTAGGGTGTGGTTGCCCCTGCTAGGGTGTGGTCGCCCCTCCTTAGGCGTGGTCACCCCTTTGGTGAAAACAAAGAACTTTTGGTGTTGGTTTTCCGTAAACAAGTGTCCCTATAGGACCTAGTCGCCTCTTAGGTCAGACAAGGGGGCTAAAAATGATGACGTTGCTATCGAAGGGTGTGTGTGCTTGGGTGTGGCCACCCTTGCTAGGGCGTGGTCACCCTTCTGAGTCACTCAAACTTGCAAAAATGCTAATAGAAAGTCAAAAATGTTGATTTTACTATAGAGGGGTGCATGTGCCCAAGCATGGCCTCCCCTGCTAGGGCGTGGTCACCTCTATTAGGGCATGGTCACCCAAACCTGCAAAAATTCAAACAACAACAAACTTCAAAAGAAATTGACCCATTTGTGGGTCCCACTGGGCATGCCAAAAATATGACTAGTGACCTTTAACTCCCCTAAATCATACAAAACAAGATGCAAGATGAGAGAAAAAGAACACTAACACTTCAATGATTAGCCTAGTTGGATTCACAACAAAGAAAGATGAAAATAAAAATTGATTATACCTTGTCTTGAATCGATCCTTTGGTTGGCCCTTGATGTAGATGGAAATATGTTCTCATTAGATGAAAAATCTGATGCAAAGTGATTGAAACACAATGACAAATACAAATGGCTAAGATGGATGGGTAGTGAATGCAAAAGGATGTGATAAAAGCTTATAGAATGCAAGTATGGAGGCTCAAATGGCTTAAGATCATAAGTTTCTTACAATATGTATGAGGTCCCTTAAAGCATGCCAGAGGGGGTATTTATAAAGGAATTTGAATTTTCTAGAAAATTCAATGGCCAGGATTGAGCCACCATGGTCAAGTTGAAGGGTTGTGGTGAGTTGAGGAATCAAAAGCCCTCACATCTTAACATGTGGGTGGTGAGTTGTCCAAGGGGCAAGGTGAAGTGGACAAAGTACAAATTATGTGCAGGAAGGACAAGTACTTTGCAAGTACCTTGGGGGATGAGAGGATTTCTTGAAAAAGGAACCTCTTGTCTCCATATAAAGGTGAAAGTGACATATGAATAATTTTAGTATTCCTCAAAAAATTCTCATGGAGAAGAGAGAAATGGATAAGGTGGTTGGGAGAATAAATATTAATTTTAAATTCATATCATAAGTACCTTGTGGATATGACAAGGTTCTTATGGAAGAAGCTAAAAAGTGTCTTTTGGATAAAACAAGACCCTTATAATGGAAGGTTCTTGACCTCCATGTGAGTTGATGTGACCTTTCAATGATCACATGGATAAGAGGAGATTCCTTGGAAGAATCAAAAGTGAATTTTAAATTCACATAGGGAAGAGGGAGATTCTTGGAGGAATAAAGAGTGAATTTTAAATTCACATGGGGAAGAGAACCTATGCCAAATATGGAAGATGTGAAGGTTGACCAAAAAAAGCATGCTAAATGTAGCAAGGGGGTTAGATTAAGATTGTGCAAATACATGATTAAGCAAGTTAATGAGGTATTAGAAGCAAGTGGGAAATGTAGGAGGATGTGACATTAATCTTAATTAAGGATATGCACATCTTAATGAAGGATTATAAGAGGGGTTATGGAGGATGTGACATGGAGAGAGAAAAAAATTGAATTTAAAATTGAAGAGGATAATTGATTAAATTAAATAAATTGATTGATTTATTTAATTTAGAGAGGAAATGGTAAATGATAAAGTATTTAATCATTTAACTAAATACCTTAGGGATTTAGAAGACTTTAGGGGTATTAATCAAATAATGGCAATATTATTTAATTAATGTGGTTAAAAGGATATTTAGATGAAAAAGGTAAATTTGGCCAAATATAAGTGGTCAAATTTAGATGTCCACAATAGTTATGCTTGGAGTCATTTTGTTGATAAGTCATTTTGTTGATAAATTGTTTGACCTATGATAAATCCAAGATAAAGGAATTGATTTAAACCATTTTGGGAGTATGATTTTGTTTCCAAGAGGTGTTATAGCTTTTTGTCTTAATTGTTGGTGAAGATTAATTTATAGTTAATGATTTTAGACTTAATACATTATATTTGTATTCTACAATGTATCCAAGGCATCATGGTATTAAGCCTAAAGCAATGAATCAATTCTCTACTCATGTCTCCTTCAGTAATGAGGTATAGCCCATTCTTCATAGTGGCCCTTTTCTTATCTCATTGGACTTTTTTTTGTGCACGGAAGCCATGGATATCTCTATAATAGTTGATAAGAGAATCTATCATTATGAGAGCATTTTCTCTAAATTTCTCCATGTCAAATGTCCTCCCCAAAATCACATTTTCACCTCCCCTTCATTGAATATTTGCCATTAATAATCATCTACGTCACATGAGACTTATTTTGTTCAAGCCAAGAATAGTTGGCCTTACACTTTTAGCGATACAAGATTTTTTAAGGAATTCACGTTGCAGGGCAAGCATCTTTGTTTCCACAAAAAAATTGAACTTTGACTATCTACAGAGGTAGGTAAATATCTTTCGGTCCAGATCGTGTGTGAGTGGTTGTATCATTTTACATGATTCAATTAATTTGGCACTCTATTAATCTCAATCTCAATAAATTTTTCTTCCGGAAGAAGTCGTGTGCATGAGGGCTTTTCGTAGCTAATAGTTGGTTGAACAAAGGAGTGCATGATTAAATTAGATTTAGTTTAAATTTTAGAGTTAGCATAGATTGATTTTAATTTTAGAATAAATCCTGCTTTAGTTTAAAATCATATTTAGTTTTGATTTTTAATTTAAATTTAGATTTTATTTAGATTTTAATTTTAATTAGATTTTTAGATTTTTAATTTAGAATTTTTAAATTAGATTTTTAATTTGATTTGATTATTTTTATTTAAGTTTAAGTTTAGATTTTAGCGTAGATTTTTCTAATCTAGATAAGGTAATTTAGATTTAAATATTTAGATTTAGATTTAGATTTTTTAATTTAGATATAAAAAAAATTTCTAATCTAAGTTAGATTTTTATTAGATTTTAATAGATTTTAGATTCTTAATATAGATATTTAATTTCGATTTTTAGTTTTATTTAGGTTTTTAGTTTAATCTAGACTAGATTAATTAAATTACATTATTATTTATTTTTTTACCTAGAGTAACTATTAATTTTCCTTTTAGTTTAGTTTTTTTCGTTTTGTGGTTAATTATGCTAATTTAGGTTTTGCAAGTTCATTATTTCAAAAACACAAAAAAAAAAAAAAAACATAAACTCTCGCTTCTCAAGGACCGAAAATCAAAACTACTAATGAAATTTGGTGCAGGACGTTCTTTGAAGACTTGATTTTTTTTCAAAAAATTGATTGTCTTTTATATTAACAAACATTTCAATTGGTGTTTAAAAAGAAAAACTGTCTTCTTTCATGTAGATTCAACTAGGGGGTTAATAAACCACTACTTTTCATGCTTGAAAGATGGTAGGTATTATGCTCTCACCTTGTGCAAACTTGGTGATTAGAAAGCCAGACCCATATTTTTCTATGTTGACCTCTTAGAGGGCCTACCACCCCAATTCGAAAGGTGGGAATGACCCAAACAATAACAAGCTAAATCCAAGTCCTTTTGAACCCTTATATAAATTTGTGATTGCAACGAAAGTTTGCAATCAATAGGAAGTGGTACATGATAGCTTTCCCCTAATATCTTTATGATGTGAAAATACCTTGTTCTAAGGGATGGGAGACCTCTTGAGGGAGTTTATCATAGTATCCCTTGAATCAGAAGCCCTTACTAGACACCTCTTATTTTTAGAAACCTAGTCTTTCGGTTGTTGCTTGGTTTAGTGCAGGGTACAATATCATGCTCGAAGATACTCACTACTAACTCCCTTGAGTAGAGATAGCGAATTACTCTTTAGGGAATTCGAAGTTGGTGCACCTGAGAAGTGAGTGCCATGGAGGGGAGCCAATTCCACAAAACTTCTAAGCTAACCTCTCTCAAAAGAGAGAAGTGTTTCACACTGATCTTGGGGTATTTCAGTGGGCTATACCAAGTATACAAACCTTTCTAAATAAATAGTATTTTTTCTTGTATTGCAACAATCAAACAACATTTTGTCTATTGTGTCTTGCATGTTTTTTCAAAAAAAATCTCAAAAAAAAATCACACTTGAAACTTGTGACACTCAAACCTTGACACAAACTAGGCCAGCACATCCAAAACAATCTTGACATTCAGATCTATTTAGACCAAGGACTTGCTCACTTCATTCATCCATCACCTCATCTTTTTGCATTAAACATGCCTCATAGATTAAACTTTAGGTCTTTCTTTTAGCTTGCATAAACCTCTTGATTAGGAAACTCATCAAACTTAGACTAGACCATAGCTTCAAGTATGTATTCTCTTGACCTTATCTTTTAGACAACATTCTTCCTAGTCCTCATCATTTAGGTTGGCTCCTTAGCTCATCAGTCTAGTTTGAGACCACCTTTCCATCATACCATATCAATCTTTACTATACCCAAAGTCATTGACAATCATATTAGTTTCTATACCCATCTTAGTTTTATTAGCAACCATATCTTAGGTTTTCTAGAGGTTTTACCCTTCATACTAGGTCATACTATTCCATCTCTTCATTCCATGATTTGCATAACTTAGTCATAGACTATCATCACTTTGAATCTTAATCTAGGCATTGTTAGTAGGCATCCCTATATATTCAAAAATCCAAAAAAATAGTTACATTGCATTTAGGCATACCCTATTTCAAAAATACCAAAAACATAGTCTTAGTCTCATACTTTCCACCTTCATTTTGAGCAAGCACTATATGGTTGAAACTAGATTGCAAAATAAATGTTGAGCAATGGATCTCTTTCATGGAGATGATGATCTTTATAACCACACAAGCAACTTAAACTTTGGTACCTCTTCTAGTGAACCACCCAAGACATATACCAGTCCTTTTGAAAAATTCCTCATAGGAGACCGACATATACAAGTAGTTATAGAGGAAGTTGAACCAGCTGCCCAAGACCCATAGGTTGCATCACTCGTAGATGAGATAGTTTTATTATACCCCCAAAGGTTCTTGGCCAAACTTTTCATATTGGTTCTAAACTACCTCAAGGATTTGATGCAAACACACTTCAAGCAACATCCACCTCAAACCAAAAAAACCAAGGACTTAACATGCCTACATATAGTGGTTCCAAGACCCCATAAACAAATGCTTTTATGCCACAAAGGGGCTCTGACTCAAAATTCCATCTCAATTTTTGCACCCTTATTTGGAACGCTACCAATAAAACAATTAGGGACACAATCCACAACACAAGCATTGACACAGTCCCTAACACATTCCATATCACAACCTCTTGGTTCTACATCTAATTCATTTAACACAATCAACATATATTAAACTCCATTTGGAGTCTCAAATGCCATAAACACTACATCGTTAACTCCATTTGGCACATCTAGGGCCTTAAACACCACGTTATCAAATATTTTTGGCAAAAACAAAAGAACTAGAGTTTATATTCATGGAACCAACACAAACACCAATGTTCCACAAGGTCCTAACACAAGCGTTCCTCAAACAAATCCTCAAGGATATTTACAATTCAACACTCAACATAAACAAGGTTCCTCCCAGGTCAATATTTAATATGCACAAGGTTCAAACATTTCCAATCCTCTCCCAATGCAATCCAATACCAACACTTCATACATTCCAGCTCATAATACACATGTCCCTCAAATACAAGATTCCAACTCAAAAATTTACACCAAAAATCTAAATTCCAAACACAACTCAAACATCCATACCTCATATCAACACAAACATACCATCCCATGCAAACATTGGATCACAAAACACGAGTTTGGGACCTTACCAAAATACAGTCACAAATGTCGTAGGCACAACACTCACACCATATGATGTCCTAGCCAATCAAATGTTGGCCTTGCAAAATAAATTAGAAACCATGACACTATCAAACAAGAAGACTTAACTTTCAAAGATTTGTCCCTACCCATTTGATAAGACATTATACATGCCTCCTCTTCCTCCAAATTATGTCATGCCAACTTTACCTAAATATAAAGGAAGAGGAAACCCCATTGATCATGTGAGGTAATTTCACATGACCTTGATTATCATTGCTTCGAAACAAACATACTTAATGTGACTATTTCCTAGGAGTCTCATAGGACATGCTTTAGACTAGGTCGCCCACCTACCAACATGCATACGATCATGGGACAAATTTGTTAACAAATTTATCACCCACTTTTCCTTCAATATCAAAAATGACATCACTATTGCAAATTTATGTCAAACTAAACAAGAAGAAGGTGAAGCTTTCATAACATTCTTCAAGATATGGAGAAATTTACCTAGCCCTTTTCCTATGGAAATTCCTAAAAAATAGAAAATTATCATGTTCATGCAAAACCTGAACACAAACTTAAAGGATGCTTTGGAAACCCATTGTTGTTCCACATTCACTAACCTCATTGATAAAGGGGCCATCCTTGAGAAAAACCTTATTGCTAAAGGGGAAATTAAAACTTACACCAAACCAAAAAATGCCTAAGGGACATCAAATGATAAAAAAAAGCTCAGTCCTATAAGAATAATGTGACAAACGATGGAGTCGTAGATGCAAAAGTTATGAATAGAACAAGTCGCACATTGAAACACAAAGCACCCAATGCAAACAATAACACATCATATTTCCCCAACCAAGAAGCTAACATGGTTCAAAATAATCAAGAATAGGGACCCCCAAGACAACCAAGGCCATACCCAAGGAGACAATACACTCCTTTACCCAAACCAATTGAAACTATCTTGAAGAAGCTAGTACAATCAACCATTATACAACTCCAAGAACCCAAACCATACGACCCAGGAAAATTCAAAACATCTTGGTGGGATGACAATTCCTTTTGTGATTACCACTACATCAAAGGGCATAAGACCTCATCATGTCATCATTTGAAGAACATGATTCAAGACCTAATTGAAAATGGTACCATAGAGGTCAAGGGACAACAACAAACTTCCAATAAATACCATACAATTTTCAAGAATCCATTGCAAGACCATGGTTCTAGAAAAACCTCCATTTTGGGTCAAAGGATAGAAAACCATGCCAATTATACCAATGCTTCTTTTGACTACAAAATTATTAACCATCTTTGAGTTTTTGATGATCACATTAATATGATCACCATTAAGAAGCAACCCAAATGCATCATTACTACCCACAGGAAAAGGTTACCATATCTCGTCCTCCTCCAAAGTAGCCACAATCCAAATCCTAATACAATCTTGTTGACCAATTAGGTAAGACACCCACACATATTTCCATCCTTGAGCTTTTGTGCATATTATCTAAAAATAAAGCTATCCTCAATAAGGCTCTGAAATAAACCTTTTTCCCTATTGACCTAGATGTCAACTGATTTGAAGCCATGGTTGGATATTTGACCAACTCTGCCATGTCTCTTTTTCTAAAAAATATTACTCTACATCCAAGTGAATCCATAACAACCCATTACAACTAGAGGTCTTCATCCATAAAAATAAGGTTAGATGAGTCCTAGTAGATGGTGAAGCTAGATTGAACATTTGCACTTTAAAACTAGTAAAGGCATTGGTCCTCTCTCAAACATGTGTGGACACAACTAAGAGCATTATCATTAAAGCCTATGATGAAGAAGAATGTTCTTCTGAGGGAATTATCATACTACCTATCAAAGTTGGACTGGTAGTACAAGATACCACATTCCAAGTCCTTGATCTTGAACTACCATACAATCTAATCCTCGAGAAATCATGGATTCATGCCATGAAAGTCGTTCCATCCATATACAATAAATTTTTGAAGTTTCCTTATAATGGCACTAAAATTATAACCATTAGTGATCCTGACCCATTTCAATATTGCACCAACTTGAGGGGGTCCCTAAACACCAAATGCCTATAAATCATGAATCTATAGCATCCACTCCATCCAATTAAATTGATACATCCACTCTAACTAAATACTTCATGTCTGGCATTCTAGCCGTTGATCCCAAAATTCAGATCCAAGACAAGGGGTGGGTGTGGGGAATATCATATGAACACTTCCTACTGCATCACTAAGTTACCAAAGTCTCCACAATCCTACAACAAGCTGGTCTATAAGATGGAACCTAAAGTTTTATTTAAAGTTCCTCCCACCGCCACCCTCACAAGCTAGGGAGAGTTAAACAAAGAAGACATTGATGATTTTATATTGGATTTATAAAGATGAGGAAGATCTGCAGCCGCTACCAATAGAACAATATGGCAAAGGCTTTCAACTAATGAAACAAAAGGGTTCTGATGGAATCATTGGACTCAACATACATAAAAATGGAATGAGATAACCCTTAATGCCTCTTAAATAGCCAAAAAACTTAGGGATGGGGTTTGTACCAATTAGGATTGGTGCTTCAAGTACTAAGGTGTTTTCAAATAAGGATGTGAATGCTTTGGAATACATTGAGACATCTAAAAATTCTACCAACATCTATTATAGTGACACCAACTCTAATGAATGAGTGGGATTCTTGTACCACCAATGACTATGAACTTGACTATGTCTTTCACGAGTCTAACATACCCCACCCATCCTTTACCAACCTCATGGATATTAATATCTTTGTTGATTCCTTTTGGGACCCTGATAATACATCTATCTTTATCCTATCTGCTACTTTCCTATCCTTCAATAACACTGATGATGGCATTCCCCTTGTTTACCCACAATTGGTTGATTGGGAACAACAAGATCCACCCACCTTGGAAATATTTGAAAATGATGAATCTATCATTGAATTCATGGGACTATGAGAAGGCATACCACATGGGGACCATAAGGCTAGTTTCACTATAGATCTTGATGCTAAAGAATATTTTGATGAGACTATCCCACCCTCTAGTCACAAATATGACAAAAATAAAATAAAAAAGGAACGGTCTTTAGGTGAAAACTGCAAGGTGCCTTCTGACCAGGAAAAAGTAAAATAAAGGATGTATCCAAGGGAAAAAACCTCTCTAAGGCACCCGAGGATGGAGGGTTGTACTTTCTCCCCCATTAATCAAGAGAGATCCTTGATGTTGATTGAAGAAGTAATGGAAGTCAATATAAGTACAATAGAGAATCCTAGGATTGTTCTCTTTGTAGCATCCCCGACAGAAGAAGAAAAACTAGAATTTCAAGAATATTTTAGAGAACGTCAAATCAAATTTACATGGTCTTATGTCGATATGCTTGGATTGGACCCTGCATTGGTCCTACGTCATTTACCATTTCTTCTAAATGAAAATCCTATCAAATAGAAGCTTAGAAAAATGCATCCCCAGATAGCTCTACTTGTCAAAGTTGAACTCAAGAAATTATTGGATGTTGGTTTCATAAGACCCATTGACTATGTAGACTGGATCTCAAACCTTGTACCAATGAACAAACTAAATGGAAAAATCTATATCTACAAAAATTTCCTTGACCTAAACATAGCATGTCTGAAGGATGACTTCCCACTTCCTAATATGTACATCATAGTAGATCTAAAACAAGCTATGATATGTTATCCCTCATGGATGGCTTCTTGAGGTATAATCAGATTCATATCACCCCTGAAGATCAACATAAGATGGCATTCAATTACCCATGGGGTACATACTATTGGAATTTCATGCCCTTCAGACTTTAAAATGAAGGCACAACCTATTAGAGAGCTATGACCTCCATATTTCATGATCTCATGCACACATTGATGGAAGACTATGTTGATGAACTTTTGGAAAAATCCTTGACACATGGTGATCATTTGAGAGTCCTTAAATAAAATTTAAAAGGCTTGAAGAATATAAAGTCTATTTAAATCCTAAGAAATGTGTCTTTGGAATGACATTGGGAAAGATCTTAGGATACATAGTTTCCCATAGAGGCATTGAAGTGGACCCACAAAATTAAAAGCTATATTAGATATGCCTCCCCCAACAAGAATCAGTCAACTTAGAACATTGGAAGGCCGACTTCAGTCCGTCAAACATTTCATTGCACAACTTGCAAATAAATGTCATCCTTTT
This sequence comes from Sequoiadendron giganteum, assembly GCA_007115665.2. Classification (NCBI taxonomy): domain Eukaryota; kingdom Viridiplantae; phylum Streptophyta; class Pinopsida; order Cupressales; family Cupressaceae; genus Sequoiadendron; species Sequoiadendron giganteum. The sequence continues at coordinate 135,062,906 of CM021110.1, read as the reverse complement.
CAATATTTTTTATGCAATGGAGTTCCTTTTATATAGACAGACAAGTGTGAGGAAAAATTTCAATAGATTAAAGAGTACCTCTTGACACCTCCTATTTTGATGCCACAAATATATGGTAAGCCCCTAATCCTTTACATATCAACTACCACTTCTACACATGGGGTATTACTTGCACAAAATGATCATGATGAGAAAGAATAAGTGATCTATTACATTACTTGCACATTGGTTGGGTATGAACTCAACTATAGTCCTATTGAACGTGCTTGTTTTTCCATGGTTTTCATAGCTTAGAAAAAAAGACATTACATGCTAAATAATCAGAAAAGACTTGTGGCTAAGATAGAACCTCTCAAATACCTACTCATCAAGGTAGCATTGATAGGACTCTTAGCTAATTGGGTAATGATACTCAGTGAGTATGAAATACAATATATGGAATGAAAAGAAATAAAAGGACAAGTTATTGTAGACCAACTTGTTGATGCACTCACAAAATTTGATCACCCTTTAATTTTTGATTTCCCAAATGAATCAATATTTGCACTAGACATTGGTGCAACATGGAAGTTATACTTTGATGGCTCATACACTAGTCATGGATGAGGTGCATGAATACTATTCATCACCCCTCAAGGTGATACTATTCCTAAATCCTTCATAATAGCTTTCTCATGTACAATTTTTTTTGTAGAATATGAGGCCTTACTCACAGGATTGTGCATGGCCATAAAATAGAAAATTACATGTCTGCAATTCTTTGGTGATTCCCAATTGGTCATCTGACAAGTCAACGATGACTATGACACTAAATATGATAAATTGACCCCATAAAAAAAATGGTTGACAGTTTTAAGCTATATTTTGTAGATATTACCTTTCTCTAGATCTCATGGATTTAGAACAAAGTAGTTGATTCCATGGCCACCATTGGATCTCTTTTAGACATTCCCAATAATATGTCACAATACGAGTTCTCAGTGGAACAGTTGTTGGTCACTACCTTTGATGTCCCCAAATATGAAATGGTGTGTGAACTTGTTGGTCCTAATTCGCCATGGTATCAAACCATTTATGATTATCTACATTACCAAACATTACCACTTGAATTATCCAATAACCAATGCAAGTCCTTCCTTCGCAATGTCACTCGACATGCCATCATTAGTGACACCCTATATAGAATTGGCCTAAACAATACCTTACTCAGATGTCTTGACACTAATGAATAAAAAAATACCTTACGTGAAGTACATGAGGATATATGCAGAGCCTATTCTAGTGGTCCAAATTTGGCTAAATAGATTATGCAACTAGGATATTACTAGCCAAAAATGGAACAAGATTCCTATCACTTTGTGAAGAAATGTTGACAACGCTAGATACATAGTGACCTCATCCACACACCTGCACATGAGCTACATATAATCACTTCACCATGTCCCTTCACCCAATGGGGACTCGACCTCATAGGAAAAATTCATCCCACATCATCTAGTGACCACAAATTCATTATCACTACAACTAAATATTTCATGAAATGGATTGAAGCCATTCCCTTGACATACATAACCGGTAAACAAATATCCAAGTTAATCCTCAATTAAATTATATGTCGGTATGGTGTTATGCAATCTATCATCACTAATAATGGTTGTCCCTTCAAAAATTGATGTTCATGAGTTATGTGAGAAATTCCACATCCAACACCACTTTTCCATTCCCTATTACCCGCAAGGTATCTACCAAGCTGAGGCATCCAATAAGACAATAATCAAAATTCTTAAAAATATTGTCAATGATGTTGGTCATGATTAACACATTCAGCTTAACCCCACCCTATGGTCATATCACACATGCATTCACACACCCACTAGTGCCACTCCATTCACCCTAATCTTTGGTATAGGCTATACTTCCTATAGAGGTCAAAGTCCCCTCCCCATAGGTCTCTATGAAAGGGCTCATTAATGAACAAGAGTACTATATATATTGATTGCATGAATTAGAGTTGCTTGATGAATGCAGAAAAAAGGCCTTGACTCATCTAAATGCATACCAGAACTGTATTTTTCGTAGTTACAAAAAAAGGGTTTTGGTCAGACATTTCAAAATTGGTGACCTAGTATTGATCTAGAATCAAAAAAATCAAGCAGAACATGAGAAACCCAAAAAAATTGAAACCAATTGGATGGGTCAGTATGTCATAACAACATCATTTGGTTCCAATGCCTATCAATTGTCCATGCCTATCAGTTTTCCATGCCTAAAGGGGAACCTTTGACTGAGCCCATCAATAGCTTGCACCTATGAAAGTTCTATACCTAGCTTCAAAGAGCTCTTGAATCCTGAAAAAAAAGAAAAAAAAACTGAGAAAAAGTCCTAAAGAAAAAATATATACAAAAATTGAGAAAAAGTCTTGGAAAAAATATTAAAAAATGAGAAAAAGTCCTCAAAAATCTATTACCTTGATGAAAACCTGGAAAAAAGTATCATGGTGATACCAAAACAAAATCAAGAAAATAGTAAAGAGAATTTTTTTGTCCAATAGTAAAAACCACAGTGATGGCGCTTTGGATAAGTGCCATGGTGAAAACTTGGCAAACAGGCACCATGTCTAGAAAGTATTTGCTCTGTCATCTACTATCCCTCTATTTGATCTTCCACCATAATTCATAATGATTCATTTACCTTCCATCATCCCCCATTTAACATCCATCATCTGGCCTTGTCATCTTTATCATGAATTCCAAGTGGTTGACATCTTGCATCCTTTATCCTCCATCTTTCAACCATAATAAACCCCTATCCCATCCCATCCCTATTGATTAGTCTTATACCTGACTAGGGAAATTTCCTACCACCTAGCTTCATTGGATTCTACACTTGTCATTTGAGGTCAAAATATTCAAAAACAAACAAAAAAATCAAATATTCTTAAAAAAGACAAAAAAAAAACGAGAAAATCCAAAAACATCACAAAACTTCAAAATCCAAAAAAATAAAAATATGTGAAAAAACCAAAAAAAAAATTTTAATATCTTTCAAAATCCTAAAAAATAGAGTCAAAGTTAGTCATGTCAGTATTTTTCATTGTCGAACTACATTGGATCTACAACTGGACATAGGCAAGGCCATCTGTCGATGTGCCCTCAAGGCATTAGGCTAGTCCTTTATGTGTTATCAAATAAAATCATGATTGGATCCTTTATCATTGAAATGAAGTCAATGATCATGTTGAAGTATGAGGTCTTTGTGCATTGCTACGTAGGCAATTCCATTTGTCGATGAGCCCTTGAGGCCCCCTAGGTCAATCTTTAGGGTTCATCAAGTCAGTCAAAATAAATTACACTTTTAACCTCGATAGGACATCATCATTTGCACTTCAAACACAAATCCTGAATCAACAAGATAAGCAAGGAAACACGTCTCTAAGTCAAATCAGTCATTTGTCAAATTAATCAAACTAGTCAAATCAATCAAAACCAATGGTCTTATACAAGATGTGTCCTTCTTGAAACTAGACCTTGTGACTATTACACTTTTTCATTTTCCTTATACAAGTAGTTGCATAATAAAAAATAGACTAGACGTCTTATATGACATGTTTCTTCTCTTGAAACTAACCCTTGACAAAACAATCAACCCATCACTCACTTCATCCCTTAGCACACTAGCACACACTTATTGGAAAATAATCTAAATGATTGTTGATATTATTGGTCTATTTTGTCTTATCTTTTGAATTTTCTTTGGTCATGTTACTATCCACCTCAACGATGTCCCATAAATTATTTAGAGGAGCGATGATGTCACATGATTTCTTTATCTTTTGATTGTTGTTTGTGGTTTGTCTTGACAAAAAGACTGGGGAAACTTTTCCCTAAGTATGAGTTTGGACATTCCTTATCTGTGACTGTCTGTTTTATAGATGGATGACCTTGCAAACCTTGGTCTATGTCATACCATGGTTTTTTTTGTCTATTTGTCATATTTTACCACCCAATGATGATTAAATGCAAAAGCCTTGCATAGAAAAATATATATTTGTAAATTATCTCAACATCCATGCCTTCCATGCTAACATCCATGTTTTTCATGCTAACATTCATCTTTTCCACTCTAATATTTCTTGTAGTCTACATCTTCATCATCCTTATCTATTTTTCTTTATCCTTTTGTCTTTCATCTTCTAGTCTTCTCATCCATTTCGAGAGAACACTCATGTTCTTTGAACCCACTTGTCCTCTCAAGGGGGCATACCATCTACCTCCTCATCATTTTTCCTTACACTAGGGCATATATTTTTCTTTGACACAATGCGATAAACTCCATTATATCAAAGAGGGGGAAATGTAGACACTAAAAATGTCCTAGGCTTACTAACACCATTTTTCCATTATCTAGGGTCATATTTCTACTATTAATTAAATAATATTTATTCAATTACATTACTAATATATTTCCTCTACAATTAAATAAACTTTATTTATTTAATTATTTCCACTTTCCACTATAATTAAATAATTATATTAATTATTTAGTCATTCACTATTAGCTTTTATGTCACAAATTAATTAAATTTTATTTAATTAAATGAATTATCTCCTTCCTCGCTTTTTTGAATTATATTTCTATTTAATAAAAAATAAAAGATAACTCACCTTTAACTCTTTGAATTAAATAATATTTCTATTATTTAATTATGCTTTCTTTCCCTCTTTGAACTACTGGATTTTGTTGAAAAATCATTCAATTTCCTCTTTCTCCTCCACTTTTGATCTCATCCTCTCTCATCTCGATTAATTGTATCCATTGATCAAAATAAAAATCTTCTAATCTCAACCATCCATTTTCCATTCGTCTCTCTATACATACCATCATCATTTATCATTTTGATCATCTAGAATTTGCATATTGTTGTGCTAGTGAGATTGAAACTTTGATATTTTGTTGTCTTTGTCATAGGCTAGTTAAGTGCATAAAGAATTATAATTCTAAGGGCATTTATTATTTAGTAGAAAAATGGAGAAGTGCAATGAAGGTGAATTAATGGTAGTGTGAATTTTTTTTGTAGTATTGTTCCATGATTTTATGTCTTTACACTTATTTGTACTTCATTGTTTATTGGGGTTTATTTTATATGATTTATTGCTTAACCTTGGTAAATTTATCCCTAATATAGTTACCACATTAAATATACTTTTTTCATGATGTGACATCAAGTATCTATGAGGGTTTTATTAAATTTTCTAATAATTTCTCCCCTTTAGGCATTGCCTAACTCAAAATTTGATAGGCGTATCTACACCATAGGATGGCATAGATAAAACTAATTATTTTGATTCATCTTGCTTGAATTCTCACTCCTTTCTCTAGATTATTTTCATTTCTTTTCGTACTTCTTCTAGGTCTATGATTGGTTCATGCCTCTTTGTCGGATAGTTATTTTTCATCCTTGTATTTCTATAGTCACTAGCATAATGTTCTAGATTTCTGCAATCACAACAAACAACATTCTTCCTTCCATAATTTATTTTATTCAACCTATATTCGCACTAATTAGCCTTGTGTCCAAATAGGTTGCAGTGAAAGCAATAGCCATTAAATGATAAGGATTTCTTGTTCAACTTTTGATTTCTACATTTCATAGCCTTGTGTCCAATATTCTTACACTTAAAATATTTGTTGGAAAATGATAAAGTATCATTCATTCTACTTTTTCAGAAATAATAGACATCATTAAAATATTAGTACCTTTGAGCATTAGGTTGTTGGATGGGATTCCTTCTACTATTTCTTCTTAAGACCTTGATTTTTCCATCTTTGCACCGAGTCTTCTTGTTAGGAGGTTGCTTCATTTTTTAACTCTATCCTTCTTAAAAACCTAAACCACTTTTATCCATTGCAGGTTTCTAAGAAATAATTAACTCATCAAGCATTGCATTGCTTGCCTTGAATCTATCCTCAAGTATTTTCACCTTTTCCATATCTAATCTCAAGATTTCCATTTCTTGTTTGAGCTTGACACATTCAACAATCTTCCTTTGGATTTCAACTTTCTGACATTCTTCAATTCTTTTCATTTCTTCCAATTGTTGTAGCAGTGTGGTGATATCATCATGTTCTCCTTTTAATTGATCATAGGATTCTTCATATATTCTCCTCAAATTCTTGATACAATCATTTGCTTCCTACATCTTATTCTTCAGATCTTCTATTTCTTTTGAATGTCTAGGAAAGATCCCTTTTGGAGGAAAAAATTTCTTATATTCAAATTTTGGTACCTTCCTCAAGTTTTAAGGCTTCTTAAGAGGAACCGTGATCTGATACCAATTCTTGAATATCTGGAATACTAAGAGGGGGGTGAATTAGTATTCCATAAAACCATTCAAATATAATACATTTAAACACTATCATAAATCTAACTAAAACAACAAGAGAGAACATGGAATCAAGACAAGGCATCATCACATATGAACACCAGAATTTTTACATGTCAAAAACCCAAAATGGGAAAAACCATGGTGAGATTAGCTCACAATATATTATATCTAGATACAGTATACTCCATGGCTTACTTCCAAGACTCACTATCCTTGAAATGCTCACAACATAAATATAGAAGATGGCTAACTGCCAAGATACAAAAGTTGTTGCTCACTACCAAAAGTATGAACTGATGGCATACACCTTTTGTATGCAGGGTTCAGTTCCAATGAATCTCTCAATAAGAAGTACTGCTACACACAACAATCAGTCAACAATTCTATTTTGATGCTCAACTAATAGATCATTTAGGTTTGCATATTCAAATAGTCCTTAATTCTATTTGCACCATAACTTTCTTTCTAATTCCCATACTCAAATCTTCACACGTTCATACCATACACAATTTACCTTAAACACACCACACACACCTCCTTCAAAGAGTCTTATATATATATATATATATATATATATATATATATATGCAGGTATATCTCATTCATCAGTTAGGTCAGCCTAATTAGATGAAAAAAAACCAATCAAAATACTCTTGTCGGCACCATGTAATATTTTAGAAAAAAATTTCCATGTAGTGCATCATATTAGGTTGACGTAGATCTATGGAAAACATCCAGAAAGTATATTTAATCTTCTTAATGCATGTTATATGTTAGGTCAGCCAAGACTAGGACCTAAACACAAAAAATCTAAACCAACATACACGTCTCAAAGAAAACACCTTCTAGATCTAATATTAGTTCAATTTCTCATCACATTAACATCAAAGAGACTACCATTAGAACTGTGGAATTAGAATATTCTTCTCAATAAAATGTTGAGTCTCCCACACTAATATGCTAAGCAGTGAAACAACTGTAGATTATAGAGTTAAAATCTATCAATGATAAATTTATGCTCACGAAACAAAACTTCTCAAGATCCTAGATATAACTATCTGAATAAATTATAATAACATAGTTAAGAGATCATATTCATATCTTTTCTTGCGGTGAATTCTAGACTCAAAAACCAATGCACTGGTTCATCAGTAAAGATCACTTTCAATAGAGATTAGCTTCTTGTATACCAAGTAAGCTTCCCATATAGTTTTCACCATGTTGACATCAATAACAACATAGGAACAACTAGATCAATCCATATATATACTTCATGCTCATGTTGCAAGACTCCATATTTCCAACAACATGCAATAAGGTGTTGTCATTACTACTAGCTCACTAAGTGTTTCCGATGAAGTGATACATGTGGAGTGGGATCCATATTCCTCGGGAATTCCAACTTCGTTGTGAGAATACATTTAGTACATTCCTTACATTTCCCATTTTATAAATAATCCTTGAGTGATGGGAAGCATGCCTTGAGCAATGGAAAGCATACTTTGAAAAGACATTTGTATTTAATTTAGTAGAGTTTAGCTCTTTAAGAAATGTATTTTTTCATAAACAAGCAAGTTGACATTGATGATGATGATGGACACATGGCAAAAATTGGTACACATGAGAATTTACTCCCAACGCTCTAATTGATTTCTCAAAGCTTGGTTTGAGATCCTCCATGCGATTTTTCCTTTGTCTCTCAGTGTGGTAATATTTTTTCCATTGTCGCCTAATGATAGATAGGTTTTCCATTTGTTGAGATAGGTTTTCCATTTGTCGAGCTCTTCGATGTACCTTTTTTATAAATAATGATATCAACTTAGCAAAAAATTCACTAAGTTAGCATTTGAGTTAGTGAGCTCCTCCTGCTGTGTTTTTTGTTTTTCTAGTCTGTAACTTTCTTGATGTCATCATGTCTAGCCTAGGTACCCCAATTTGGCTCTACAGAAAAAAGATGCACAAATCCTTTGTAGGCAAAGTCAGTAGTGAGAGAATTAAATGCATGGTAGGGAAGAATGATTGCCTCATCATCATGGCATTCAAGTGGGTGCTCGAGAAGGATTATGTGAAGGATGAGAACCAACCATGATGCAACTCTAATGTCATCTCCTAGTTCATGGATTCCCTATTAGATTTAGACATTTCCAAACCCTGGATTATTGAACTTTTCCATGCGATCTTTGATGTGGTGTACTTAGATGGGCTTGATGAAATCGTGCAAGTGGCTATTCCTGGTGTTGAAATTTTGACCACCATGAATATTTTCAAGCATGTTGACTTTGGGGAAATGGTGCCTTAGCTTCCCTTTCTCACAAAATTCCATACTATGAACCTGGAGAGGCATCACACACTATCCTAACCCATGGCCTCCTTTCTTCTGAGGGAGTATAATGTGGAGCACATTCCTAGGCTTGATTGGAAGAATCATTTTGAGTTCCTAGTTTATAGTTGTGGTGTTGAAGATTGATGTCCGCGACGTGCTCAAGTGTGTTATGTGTTGTGTGTTGTTAACCCCTTTATTTCCCTATTGAATAAACTCGAAGAAATGAAATTTTGGTTGTCATGACGGATGGAGGGTTTATTTTCCATTGCTATTGTTGTGTCTCCTCCTCTTTTTCTTTTTTGAAGATGTATCTCTTTTTGGGTTTGAATGGGAAGTCTTCAAACTTCTCTCAGAGCCTTAGGCTTGATACGTGTATTATATTATAAATATTTTAAATGAATACAAAATATAATAATTTATGCTAAACCTATGTTTACTCTCATGGCTTTATTTACAAAAATAATGTATTTTACAAAAAATGTATATATGGTACATAACTATAAAATTTTAATGAATTTATTCATACTTTAATGGAATAATTTTAGATGAATAACATTTATTGGTATATCCAAAAAAAATACATTTATATCCTCTATCTCATATGCATTTCTCTCCTTGCATGCATGGATTCGGAAGGGACCCCTCCATAGTGAGTCAAACTTAGCAATGTACCCTAGTTTTGCAGCACGTTTGTCATACTTTAACACAATACTTCCCTCCCAAAAATCTAGGTTGGAGGCCCTTTTATCAAACCATTGTTTTACTGTGTGTTGGAACTCAAAAATGGTGTCATTTATGTTTTCACTTTTTTCTTCAAGGCTCAAAAGTTCTGCCAATCTCACCTCCATTTCATTGTCCTCTTCAACTTCTAAAGGTTTCAACAATTGTAATGTCGAAATCTCTATGGAAATGGGTAAAAATACCTCATTCCCATACATTAATTCATAAGGGAGGTTTTCAAGATTTTCTTAGGTGTAGTTTTGGCAATCCATAAAGCTTCTTGTAGGTGCTTATACAATTCTTTCTAGTGTTCTGACTTGATGCGCTTCATTAACCTAATCAGATTCTTTTTAGTTGATTTTTCTAATCCATTTCCTTGTGGGTAATAATTGGATGAAGACTTGAGGTAAACCTCATGCTTGAGATCGAATTCTGATATCCCAAAGCCTATGAAGGCTTGTGAATCATTAGAAATGATGGTTTTAGGAAAACTGAACCTTGCCACTAACTTGTCAAGAAATTCAACAATTTCTATTTTTGTAGCATTCTTTAGGGAAAAGGCCCCCATCCATCTTGTGAAATAATCAATCACCATGAGTATCCACTGATGGCCTATATTGGAAATGGGATTCATCATCCCAAAACAATTCAAACCCCATTGTGCAAAGGGTTCCTCAATCACGATCGAGCTCAATGGCATGATGGAGTTCTTCTGCTTGCCAATGAAATATTGGCACTGAGTATACTTCCTCATGAGGTGATGGGCATTAGAGAACATGGAAGGCCAGTAATAGCCTCCTTGAATTATTTTTAAAGCAGTGGTCTTGGTGGAGAAGTTTCTACCCTCAGGACTGCTGTGGAATTCATCTAAAACTCTTTTTTTCCCATGGCTTATCTAAGCAACGAAGAAGGACATTGTCATAATTTCTTTTAAATAAAACCCCTCCAATTAGTACATACCTATCACCTTACAATTGATAGTAGCATCTTTTGTGAGGTGGAATGTTGTTCAAGTACTACCCCTTTTGCATAAATCATGATCGATCAACCACCCATGACTCATCAGACTCAAATTAATTTGTATAGACTTAGGAGCTTGATTCCTGTGCAAGGTATTCATAAATAGCTCTCCCTCAAACCAACTTGGTCAGTCGAATGTCTACATCATATTTTAGGATCTTGGTGACCCATTTGGCCCTCTTTTTAGTTATCTCGCCTTAGGTGATGTATTCCCTAACACTGGGATGAGCAACGAGGATGGTGATTTTGTTGGTCGATACTAGGTGTCAGAATTTCTTTAGGATTTTAATGATAGTAAAGGCCTAATTTTCAGCAAAGTTATACTTGGTTTCATATCCCTTGAGATTCCTAGAATGAAATGTGATGGTTTGTTTTTTTCTTCCATCCTCGTCCTTTTGGGTGAGCACGAAATCTATGTTGTGTTGGTTGTTATAGATGTAAATTAGGAAATCTTTGGAGAAATTTCAGTTGGCTTACATCGAATCTATAGAGATAGTTTCTTTTATTTTCTCAAAATAAAGCTTGCCTTTGGGTTTCCATTTAAACACTAAATTATTCTTCAACATCAACGTGATAGATCTCGTGATGCTTGCAAAGTTCAAGATGAACTGGCTAATGAAATTGATCTTTCCTAGAAAAGACTATAGCCCCTTCTAATTGACTGGAAGTGGTAGCTCCATTATAGCTTGCACCCTCTTAGCTTCTATGGCTATTCCTTCTATTGATACCAAAAAACCCAACAAATTGCCTTGCGGCATTCCAAAGACACATTTCTTAGGATTTAGGGAAATCTCAAACTATTGACACTTTTGGAAGACTTTTTCCAGATGATCAAAATGGTCATCTTTTAATTTTGATAAAATAGTCAGATCGTCGAGGTATATTAGGATGATCTAATTGATCAATCCTTTGAAAGCGATACCCATTGCTTGTTGAAAAGTGGCACCCACATTGAAGAGTCTGAAACGATTTTTTGCATATGCAAACATTCCCCACTTAGTAGTGAATATTATTTTGTGTTGATCCTCCTCCTTTACATAGACCTAGTTATACCCCAAAAAACCATCAAGCAACATTCCAGCAAGAACATCTCTGATCTGACCATGGTCTATAGAATTTTCTCCATAGAGGGTAAAGGGTAGTGATCTCTTAACAAGGCCTTGTTCAAGTCCTGAAAGTCTACACAGAGTCATATATCACCATTCTTCTTCTACACTGGTACAAGATTGGATACCTAGGTATAATGTTTGATCAAATATATGATTTTTTATTCAATTAATTTCATAAGCTCTTGTGCCATCAAAACCTTGACCTTTGGGCTCACTATCCTTTACTTCTATCAGATGGGCTTCGAGCCTTTGGCTAGGTTGATAGTATGTTGAATGATTATTGGGTCATACCCTTTGAGATCATTGTAGGTCCAAGCTACGACCTCATCATATCTACCACATATACCTTTCGATCTTTCCTTGTCTGTCTATAAGATGCCTCTTCTAAATTTTAGCTTTCTACCCTTCTTGATCTCAAGGTTTTCATAGTCTCTTGTGTCAATTGTGAATCTTTATTTGTCATTTCTCACATCTTCATAGTCAAAGATATTTTTGAGAGAAATCAAGCCTCACACGAGCTTATTGATTTTCAATTGAATTACTTGTATTTTGGTAGCCTCTCTAGCTTCAGGCTGTGAATGATAAGAAGCTTTCACTAAATTTTGTTGAAAAGTGGAAATCTAAACGCCATCCTCAAAAAATTTCCAATTCTGATCATTATCAAGAATTGACGGTCAAACTATCATATGCACCAAATTCTAGTTTTTTATTGATTCAAGGTTTGGCTCATATTGCAAGACAATCAAAGTCATCTAATCTGCAACTGAATTCTGGTTCCATGGGATAAAATGTATGTTAAAAGCTTCAAATATCTCGATCAGATTCCATATTTTGTGTATGTAAGACCTCATTCTTACATTTTTTATGATTTCCTATCCATAAACCTGGTTCACAACTAACTATGAATCTCTAAACTCCTGCATTCTCTTTATGCCCATCCACTTTGCAAGAATCAAACCATGGACCAAATCCTCGTACTCTGCATCATTATTTGAACAAAAGAACTAGAAGAGAAAAAAATTGAGGGTCTCTGATCCAGTCGGATGCCCATTTCAGAACCGATTTTTCATTTGGCACCATCAAAATATAGTGTCCATAGACTATTGTCACCTGGTCTGCAAAGTTCCTCCTACTACTTTACTGATTTTGAGAAAAATTGGTCATCATCGAAGATCACATAGGTGCCCAACCCGGTAGCATGGAATTTCCCGAATGGGTCATAATTAATAAACTAGTTAAGCAAGACCTTCTCTTCAAGGGTCTGATCACTTGTGTCCTCCTCATCTTCTAACATTTCTATACAATACATCTCATGTTTTGAGGAGGTATGTTTTGCTTCAAAGCATAGAACCACATTATCTGCTATATGTTTAGGGGGTAAGGATTCAGATGGGATCTTTATCTTCACCTTGTGCTTTATCCATAATATCAAATGAGACCAATTGAGCAATAGATATTTTTTTAGCTTTGTCATGAATCCCTTGAAAGACACATCCCAAAATTGGGGGGAATTTTATTATGACTACTTCTTGTGTGGCAGTTTGGCTCAGACATGAGAAAAGGGTCAAAGAAAAATCCTTGATGTGACTGACAGTCAAGAATTTCTTCCTATCAAACTACATGATCCCTTTCTCAAGAGGCTCATACTTAAGTTTCATGGTGTCGGCCACTTGCTTAGGCATGACCGTGGTAATAGCTCCCGAATCAATCATGTTATTGTGTAAAAGCTTATCCCCCATAATAAGTTTTTTTTAAAAAGGGGTAGGCTTTTGTTTGCTTACCTCTTTCATGTTTGCATTGTCTAAGACATTTATGTATGATATGGCTTCTGAAGGTGGGGGGTCTGATGCAAGCCCTTTTCCTTTACTTTGATTATGCAGTGGGATTACATCCATCCACAAGATTCATTCCTCTTTATTCAATGCCTCCTGGAGTAATGTATTTTGTTCTAGAATTGATATAATATCCCATAGAGACAAATTAGTAGGTTCCTTCTTTAATTTCTCTACCATGTTGAGCATTCCAATTGGTGGGACCTTAGGTTTGAATGGTGGTATTTCTTTTGTCTTCTAAATAGGTCAATCTGATGTGGATAGGCTTTGTGCTTTATCCTTATCTTTCTATGGTAATGGAAGAGCTCACAACTATTGAGTGGGTCAGATCTATGAGGCTTTCTCTAATTGTGGTTGTGGTTATTGTGATTGTGGTCATTGTGGAGCTCATTACATGTATTCTTGAGTGAGCCTTCTTTTGGACCATGTGTTGCAATCTGACTCTACCTATGAGGCACTAGTCATTAGAAAATCATTTGAAAATATTATGTCTTCTTCCTCCATCCAAGAAAATAACGCTTGGTCCAGTGAGATATCCATCTCTTGCTCTAAGGACAACCCTTGTGTTTTCACTCTAAAGAGGTCATTCTCCATTCCAGGGAACTCGTATTCTTCTATGTTAAAAAAAACACCTTGTCTTCTCTTCTCTACTATCTTCTGTTGAATATTTTCCATTGGAAAATTATGGTGAATATGGCTATCATTACATAGGAAGAAGCACACATTCTCATCTTTCGGTATTTTTTTCTAGCCTGGGACCAAATCCTTGCTCAGACTGCTCTTGACAGTTTGAAGCAACATGGTGACTAGGAATATCTAGTTTTTAGGTGTTGGTTGTTGGTTACTTCCCTTCACAGCTCATTGATATGATGGTATTCCTCCTTGATAGGTCAGTGTGGGAGTTTTTGCAGGTGTTTCTTGCTGTCATCGAATGAGGACTATCTCATTCACAAAGGATTGCATAAGGTTCTTCATATCATTGGCATCTACTATTAATGAAGAAGAGCCCAACGCACTAGGTTTTCCTCCTATATATACATACATGGATGATGATTGAGTAGATGTGCTTGTTTGTGAAGAAAAAGTGTTGGATTCATCTCATCTTTGGGGCCACTAGAGATTTTAGCAAACATGGGCATCGGTGGCTATGGTGAAAGCTTCCCAACGTCAATCAGACTGTTCTCTGTGCACACAACTAGATCATATGCATTAGGAAGGGTATCTCCTCCCATAGAATATACCATGACTATGATGTCTAAATCGAAATCCTTTAGATAGAACATGAAAGCCATAGTTGTTGGAGGTTGAGTTGTCACAGGAATCCTTTGCCAAGTTTTTTGGAACCTAGTGTTGAAGTCACTCATGGCCTCTTGTTAGGACCTCTTGATAGTGATTAATTATTATAGAAAAGAGGATCGATCTCTTGTCTTTGAGAAGAACTCAAAAAACATCTCCCCAAGTTGATCCCAAGAGCGGATGAAACCGAAATCCAAGGACCTATACCAGTCCTAATCCTTTCCTTTAAACAATGTAGCCAATAACCTAAGGGATACATTTTCTTTTATGATGTTATGTACTTTGCATACCTTCGCTATATCTTGGAGGTGCTCGGAAGGGGTCTTAAAATCCTCCCCAAAAAACTTTAGATCTCCTTAAGAACATTGAAGGGTATGGCGGGTCATAGATCTAGGGGCATAGGTGGTTGTAGCAAGCTACCACTATCCCAAGTTACAAAATTTATAGGATCAGGGCACCTAAGTGAGACATTGTAAAAAACATTATATAGATAGGGTAGATGGGTATTCTCATTTGGAAGGTTCAACCTCTTGGTGGAGTGGATAAAGCTCTAGATGGTGGGATAACACTTCTTATCCTATTTATCCTTATAAGTGATACATAACCTATAATTCTTCTCCTTCGAGGTGTCAAAGCAAGTAACTGAGAGTACTAGAAATGGCCTCTAGAAGATGCTCTTGTTTGGACTCTAGGCATGAGATTACCAACCTCTCCTTTTAGTCTGATTTATTCAATATTTCTAACTTCCAATCAGACATTTGAAAAACTTTGAGTCCTACTAGGTGTTCCAAAAAAAGAATCATTGATCGTAAAATTTTGTGCCTCTTCAAACAACCTTATGGGAAATTCAACGAGTGGGGGACCAATTTGCACCTAACTAAATGACCTCCAGGATTTTTAAATAAAGTCAAATCTTATATGTGTGTGGGAAAGAAGAAAGAGAAATCTATTGAAAAACATAGAAAATGGTGATGCACCAAATCTTTTACAACATTCCAAACTTTTAACTATCTCTTATAACTGGTGAGATCGACACAGAATGTCACATACCCTTAAATTTTTGGGAAGAGAACGAGTAGCAAAGGCTAGAGAAAGCACAGTGCAATATTTCAAATCTCCCTATGGGAATCAACCATTAAGGTCCAACATAAATAAGAAACCCCAAATACCAACAAGAATATTTGGATCTTTACAGAACCCTCCCCCTCTTATAGCATCGTATGAACAATAGCATATCTTTTATAGAAAATGAAAGAGTGTATTGAACATAATTCATTTTTAGAAAGATAGAATCAAATATAAAAGCTAATAACATGTGAAATAATCATTCAGACTATCTACATAAGGCTTTTAACACAATGCTCTCAGCATAAATGATATGCAAAAAGAAATTTGTGATAAATGCCATAAAATGCACAATTCCATATATTTATTCTTAAGAGATCTAATTCTTGTAATAAATTAATGGAAAACAAAGGTCAGATGCCAATCTAATTAATAGTCTCAACAAATATAAAATTTCAAAGAGTGTGAAAATTTCTCTATAAAATCCTCCAATCCCTAAGAAATTAGAACTCCCTCAAAACTACCCTCCTTCAAAAGATTTAGAAGATGGTTCTTTTTTATTTTTTAATAGTTTTTATTCTCTACTGTGAACCCCTATAAATAGCAAGGAGGGAGAGACACCACTGGAACTCGTCAAGACAAACCAATTCTAGGTGTGTGCATCTAATTGACTACAATTTGTTTTAGAGCTTGATTAGATTGTAGCAATCTTTACTCATAAATTCTTGGGTCGCCTTATTAATGGATCCAAATTCTATAGAAATTTTGTGAAGATATGATTCTAGAAGAGAAATAGATCCCAACACACCCTATCCAAAACATGATTATATTAGTCATGAGGAATGATGAAACTAATTTGAAGGTTCCAACCTGAAAGTAAGATATTCATTGTGGCCTCCGACAAACTCCACCCCAAAAATATCCCTCTGTGGAAGATACATATTGTCTGGAAAATGGATGGCATGGCAAGGCAAGCAAAAGGGTGATTTTAGATTTCATGAGAATATATTTTGAAGAAATGCCCACCAAACAGACACGTGTCCTAGTTCAGGCCCAAAATTAAAATGATATATATAAATCTGCATAGCCATCACATGGTGCATTGTGTGTCTTTATGTGAGAGTAGTCTTTGTCCATCAAGCGCAGAGCCATTTTGAAGCTGAAAGGAAGTAAGGGCCAGAAACCAAAAATGTCTGAAGGCAAAATTTTCTCCATAGGTATCAGAGATTGGTTCCTTGGAAGAGATTTTAACCACTTAAGGAAGGTTCAAGATGGTGAGTAAGATCACAATTGAGTGTCCTAGGTTTGATGGGACTAACTATTCCCTCTAGAAGATAAAGATGGAAGGATATCTGGAGTGCAATGGATATGGTGTGGAGAATTCTTACAAGACTACTTGCACTCCTGCAAATGTTCTAACTATAGTTGATGAGATCAAGGAACATGAAGCAAACGACAAGGTGAAGTTTATTCTAAAGAATAGTCTTTCACATTTCAAGTTCATTAAAGTTGCAAATCTGAAGACTGCTAAAGAGTTTTGGGAAAAACTGGAAAAGATGCATGAAGGTGATGAAAGGGTGAAAAAAGAAAATTTGTAGAATTTGGAAGCACAATTTGAACTCTTGAGATGTCTGAAGATGAGAACATTAAATCCTAAGTAGAGAGAGTGGATGAGCTAGTAGGTGGAATGCGAGGACTTGGTGCTACAGTGGATGAATCTAGGATTATGAAGAAGATTCTCATAACTCTCCCTGATGTGTAAAATGAAAAGGTATCTGCTATTGAGGAATATATATATATTATAAGACATATATTAAAGATAATTTTTTAGGTACTCTAACATCTTATGAAATGATAAAGCCTAGCTTGAGGAATGGATTGAAGACACAAATTTATTTTAGGGCTATGAGAGTTGAAGATCCAGATAAAGATAACTTTGATGATGTAGAAGCTAACTTTGTAAGAAGAATGAAATAGGGCTCTAGTAAGTATGAAGGTAAGTTACCTTTTAAATGATTTAGTTGTGGAGGAATTGATCATTATGTTTCGAGATGTCCAAAAAGAGAAAAGAAGAATATACATAGATTAAGCAAGGAAAAAAAAGGGAAGATGATTAAGAGAGCATATTATGTAAATGAAGATGTTGGTATTTATAATGAATAATTTGAGTATAGAGATGTTGATGATAATGAATTCTTGTTCTTGCATATAAAAGATGAATCTACTCCTGATAATAATGAAATACAAGTGAAACAAAGTCATCTGGAGAAAGATGAATATATTGTGATATTTGCCTTACATGGTAAAAAAATATAGAACTACTGGGTTGTTGATAGTGGCTATTCACATCATGTGACTGGTGATAAGAGTAAGTTTGTTAAGCTTGAAAGATATGATGGAGGCTTAGTTAAATTTGGAGATGATATTGGTGCTAAGATTTGTGGGATGGGTTCAACAAGTTTTGATGGAAATCATAATACTCATGATGTCTACTATGTTAAGGGTTTAAGGAATAATCTCTTGAGCATTGGAAAGACGAATAGTAAAGGATATAATCTTGTATTTGAGGATGAGAGATGTGAAATCAAGAAAGATCCGGAACAATGATTGTTGTTGGTAAGAATTTTGAAGGATATATTTATCAACTTAAGGGTGTTGATGGAAATTACTTTATGACTCAGATTAATGATATTTTCTTATGGTACTGGAGAATGTGTCACGTGAACTTTGATAATATTGAGAGAATCAGTAAAGTACAAGTTTTGAGAGATTTACCAAGGATTACAAAGCCTGTTAATGCTATTTTCAAGAATTTTCAGTTTGGAAAGAAAGCTAGAAACAACTTCAGGTCAAAGGACCAATCTACTACCATACTATTGGATTTGATTCATATAGATATTTTTGTTCCTACAAGAGTGAAAATTATACAAGGTGAAAGAAACTTTATGCTTTTGATTGATGATTATTCTAGATATATAAGGGTTACTTTTCTTAGAGAAAAATTTGATGCATTAGATAGATTCAAGATATTTAAGGCTATGGTAGAGAATGAAGAAAATTTGAGAATTAAATGTTTTAGGTCTGACAGAGGTGGTGAATTAACCTTGAATGATTTTAACATGTATTGTGAAGTTCATGGAATAAAAAGATAGAAATCTGCTCCTAGAACTCCTCAACAAAATGGAGTTGTTGAAAGAAAGAATTGAATGATTCAAGAAGTTGCTAAATAAATTATTTAAAAGGCAGGTCTACCATAATTTTAGTGGAGATAAGCTATTCACACTATTTTTTATGTGTTCAATCAAGTTCAATAAAAACCTAACAGTACTAAACCCCTTATGAGCTATGGTGTGGAAAAATTCCTACTATCAAGTATTTCAAGGTATTTGGAAGTAAATGTTATGTCAGACAAGATGAAGAAAATCTAGGGATTTTTTATTCTAGATGTAGTGAAGGTATCTTCCTTAGATACTCTACTAGAAGAAAATATTATAGATGTTTCAACAAAAAACTAAGAAAGATTGTAGAGAGCAAAAATGTCAAGGTTGATGAAGCATTGAATAATTAATTTGAAGTTAATGGATATATATTTGATGAACCTGATTGCATAAGAGTAGATTTTTTTTTGGAAGAACAAGAGAAGAAAGAATAGGATAATAAGAGTGAAGAAGAAGAAGCTCTGGTGGTATCCCCAAACACACCTAAATATGTGCAAAAAAATCATTCAGAAAAGTCAAATCATTGGAGATAAGAGGAAAGGTGTATTGACAAGAAGTAGAGCTGCTATTGGTGAAATAAATCTATGCTTACTTTCTGAAGTTGAACCAAATATTGTGAGTGAAGCATTTAATTATGAGAATTGGATGAAAGATATGAAAGAAGAACTTATGCAAATTGAGAAGAATTAAACTTGGGAATTGGTCCCTAGATTGTAGATAAAAATATAATTGGATCAAAATGGGTATTCAAAAACAAATTGAATGAGAATGGATAAGTTGTTAGAAATAAAGAAAGACTTGTGTGTAAGGATTACTCTCAAGTAGAAGGTATAGATTTTTAGGAAACCTTTGCGCCAATGGCAAGGATGGAAGCTATTAGAATGTTTTTAGTATTTGTTGCTCACAAAAATTTTAAATTTTATCAAATGGATGTTAAGTCTACATTTTTTAATGGTGAGTTAGAGGAAGAGCTCTACATGGAACAACCAAAAGGATTTTAGTTGTCAAATCAACCAGATATGGTTTACAAATTAAAGAAGGCCTTATACGGATTGAAGCAACCTCCTAGAGCTTGGTATGAAAGGTTAGACAAATATTTGATTTAGCAAGGTTTCAATAAAGATATGGCTGATAGTAATTTGTACTTCAAATTTAAAAATGATTTTTTTTTTATAGTGGTTGTATATGTTGATGACATTATCTTTGGAGGAATGAAATAATGTGTAAGATTTTTCTAAAGAGATGCAAAAATAATTTGAGATGTCTATGTTTGGTGAGATGAATTTCTTTCTTACGCTACAAATTAATTAAAGAAAGAAAGGGATTTGTATTTTATAGTCAAAGTATGTAAGAGAAATGTTGAAGAAGTTTGGGATGGATGATTCCAAACCAGTAGGCACTTCTATGGTGGCTGGCTGAAAATAAAGTAAAGATAATGATTCACCTAAGGTTGATCATAGAAAATATAGATCTATGATTGGAGGATTGTTGTATTTTACTACTACTAGACTGGATATTATGCATGTAGTTTGTCTTGTGGCTAGATTTCAAGAAGATCCTAGAGAAACACATGTTTTTGTTGTTAAAAGGATATTATGATATTTGAATGGCACTCTGGATTATGGCTTATGTTATT
Source organism: Sequoiadendron giganteum (assembly GCA_007115665.2). Classification (NCBI taxonomy): domain Eukaryota; kingdom Viridiplantae; phylum Streptophyta; class Pinopsida; order Cupressales; family Cupressaceae; genus Sequoiadendron; species Sequoiadendron giganteum. Next base: position 135,042,301 of record CM021110.1, on the reverse strand, counting down.
ATAGGGATACTTATTTTACACTAATTTCATATACAAATGTAGATTGGGAAAGTTGTGTTCATGATAGGAAAAGTACAAGTGGTGGTGCACTCCTTCTTCATTGTAGATTGGTGTCTTGCTTGAGTAAAAATCAAGATTCAGTTTCCTTATCCACTGTAGAGGATGAGTGTATTGTTGTGGAATATTTTTGTACACAAGTTTTATGGATTAGATAGACATTGAAATAAATCAGAGTAATGTATGATGATCCTATCTTTTGTGATAATACAAGTGCAATTGTGATGCACTCAAGGAAAAAGCATATATCAATAAGGTACAACTTTTTTAGAGAAAAGGTTGTGGAGAATGACGTAAATCTTGAGTATGTATCTATGAAGCATTAGGTTGCTAACACATTTATGAAGGATCTTGCTAAAGATACTTTCGAGTATCTCTAAGAGAAGTTAGGGGCTATTACCCCTCCTTTCTTTAACTAGATGCATATGGAGATGCATCAATCTAGTGGGTCTATGGATCTATCTTTCTTCTGAACTGATGTTTGGTGGCTACCTCTTAGGGGGAGTACATAGTGTCATGTGTTTTCATTGAAAGAGTATTGTGTTCTTACTGTCAAAGGGGAAATAAATGTAAAAGATACTTTTCATTTTCCATTGATGTCAAAGGTGGAGAAAGTACCATGTGAAAAAGTTTATCTACTGAGGGGGAGAAAGAAAAATCATGAGAAAGTGTGTTCAAAGTTGTTGTGTTATCTTTGATGGTTTTTGACATCATGTGTTTCCATCAATGACAAAGGGGGAGATTTTTGTAAGTATCAAGGTGTTTTAATTTATGACAATTGGTTAACTGGTTTCCAACTAGTTGTTGTTGTCATTGATGTCATGAATGTTGGTTATTGGCTACATGTGTCGAGGATATTGAGAAAATTATAATAAAGGAAGGTTTTAGGTATTCAGTGTTTGCTCTAGGTTTTTCTCTGAGATTCACTGCTATGCTAGTAAGAATCTAAGGTATTGTTCATGGTTTTTGGAAGATGTTATGTCCATATTTTAGGTTTTTGGACTATTGTATAGTGTGATTTATGTTCACCAGTTGTGAACTATGATTTTCTATATATGTGGTTAAGGTCTGGGAGAAATTTTGTTGCTCTGGATTTCTTCTTGTTCAATTCTTATGACTTGTGGTTCTCAGGATAAGTAGTTGAATCCATGCTAAAGTAAAAAAAAATATTTAGAAATATTGGATCATGCTAAGTTTGCATGTGCTTAATTGATTTATTTGTTTTACATTGGTTCAATCGACCTTGTGTTTAACACTACTTACGAAGTGTATGGAAGTGTTTTGGGACTCATTTGGGTCCTCATTAGATGTGTGTTTGGGTTTCCCTCATTCTAATTCTATTGTAGAATTTTTTGGTATTGGCTTAATTTGAACTTTTAAATGCAAGTGGTGTGTGGCTGAATTTAGATGTGTTTCAAAGTTGAAGACAATATAAATACAAGTTGAGATGTTTGTGAAGGATGAATGCAAGCAAGATAGATGTGAAATAGTGAGTATGTGATCCGAGTTTGAGCATATTAGTGTGAAACCTAATTGTGAGGTTCCAGAAGCAATGAACTCAAGGTGTACTCTATTATTCAAGAATTTCTGTAAGTGTGTGAGTGAATTATGGTGGAAATATTTGTTGCATTGAGATAGTTTTCTATTTGTAACAAATATATTCTATCTTCTTTGTAGTTTTGTGGTAGTGAGCCCTTTGGGTGGTTAACCCTTGTTGGACAGTGAGTCCTGATTTAGATAGTAAGTCATGTTTCGGCAATGAGCCTTCTTTGGCATTGAGCCTTCTTTAGCATTGAGCCTTCTTTGGCATTGAGCCTTTGTATTCAATTTTCATATTATCTATATTGTGAGATAATCCTCACTATTTTTTTAACCTTATTGGGATTTCCATGTAAATCTGGTGTTATTGTGTATGTGATGTTTTTTAGTTTATGCTTTTACACTTAATGATTAATCACACTAGTAGAGTAAAGGATTTTTGAATGATAATTCATCTAATCTCTGGTGGAAGTTCTTAAAGGTTAAAATTTGTTACAACTGATTCAACCCCCCTCTCAATTGTCTTGTTCAACACGTTTTATATTCTTTACAAGTATATAATAGTTTTTTTGTATGCAATGAATTTAGAAATATCTTGTAAATAGTAGGTTGTGACCCATTTTTGTATAGAGATCTTACTTTGATATATCTAAGTTCATAAACTAATCATAGTTTAAAAGTTACTAAATTTATGAAGGTGTTAAAGAAATTTATACCACTTATGGGAGATTAATGTATACCTAGATAATAACATGTTGAATAATGATTTAGACTTAAAGTGGGAATTTTAACTCTTAGGATATTTAATAAATTGAAATTATAGAGATTCAAAGGTTTTCATAAGGGTAATGATCATGGAAGTAGTAATATGGTTTAATGTGTGGTGACCTAGTTTACTCCTGGATTTGAGTCATATGAAACCTTAAAAAATTCTATGAAGATGATACCCCCAATGTTCATAATTTTACATTGAATATGGGTTGATATGGGATAGTCATGAATTGGAATTTTTTATATGAAATTATGGTAAGTAATAGCTATATACCTATAGACATGGAAAATGTATAGTGTCATTTTAACACACTTGATCTTGATTACTAACAGCATTCCTTCCTGAATCACACTCTCAACATTTCATCATAATTCTATCTCTTAATCTAATGAATCATTATTCATCTTATCAGGTCTATCACCTCCTTTGGATTAAATTAATCAATTTAATTTAATTAACCTTACATTTCTATTTAACTAAATAAATCACTTTATTTGATTAAATTCTCTAAAGTTATCCTATTAAATTAAATAAATTAAACCTTATTTGATTTAATCTAATATGTTCCTCCTTAGTTAAATAAATCAAATAATTTATTTAATTAAATCCTTTCCTCTCAATTGGATTTAAATCAATTCATAAATTTAAGTCTAAATTGTCACATCATCTAATTCTTCATTAAATTAATCAAAACCATGATTAAGTTAATCCCTCTCATTAAAATTCTCTAGATAATGCAAGTTGCACAATAAATCAATTACTTTGATTTATTAATTCATCTATTTTCTCTCAACATGGCATCAAAAGGGAATATTCCCTCAATTTGAATTCAAAATTCAAATGGGCTTGGTCCTTCCAACAAGGCATTCAATGCCTCTTACATGTCATTGTGCATTGAGCCAAGTGACATTAACTCCATTCTTCTCTCCCCCCAACATGTCACATTCAAAATTCAAATTTGAATCCAATGGCATTTATCATGCACATTGACCAAAATATGCTCAATCCTCAACCATTCACATCTTGACAAGTGGCACTTGACCATTGGATGTTGAATGATCCCAGATTGTTTATTTTCACTCTGTCTTCCATTTTGGAAATCTATAAATGAGAGACTCTTCCTCTCATTATATCATCCACAATTTGAGTAGACTTACTATACTCAACTTCATCATCATCCACAATTGAATGCAAAGTTACTCTCTTCACATTGAGAGCTAATTTTGCCCATTTTGACTCAACCATTTATTATCTTCAAGATTTCTAACAAGGTTATGCTCAAATATCTTTGGATATTTGACCATTTTCTCAAACCACTCAACATTGCAACTTAGGAATTGGGAAAGGGCCAATTGCAACACTTGATTGGCAGCAATTCCCCCATGGGATCACTAATCTATTGGCTTAATTAGGATTTAGTTTAATTTATTGTTTTGTGTTCTTCATTTTCCTAATTATTGTTTGAATAGATGGATTTCATGGGGAATCTCTCATACTTGTTTGCATGCATTTGATCTAACAACCTAATGTGTTTTGTTGCTCTTATGCATTTGTAGGTTTAGGGGTTCACATTCTGGTGCTAGAAGGAGGGCGGACTTCTAAATTTGTTTTACTTATATCTTTGCTGCAGGAAATTTCAATTCGCATAGATGTGTTTAATTGTTCTATTAATAGTAGCTTTTGATTTTATTTATGGTTATAAGTACAAAAAAAAAATCTAGATTATCCAAGTAAATGGGGAACCTTTCTTGGATTGAACATGCATTCTAGGAAAATAAAAAATAAAATTTAAAAAAATTTAACATCAAACACCCTCTCATATGTGTTTACATATAGATGTTTAATTAGTTTTTTGTTTATTTTTCACATGAATAGGTAGAAACTGACAAAAAATATGTTTGGGGAAATTGGACTTTAGAAAGGGTTGTGTATCCACTTATACAATTTTATAAACTCATATTTAAATAGAACTACACATTTGGTACACTCAATTCTCTAGTACATTGATCATGTAGATACAAAGTATGCAGGTAGTTTGGGAAATGAATAATTTTTCTATTACTCAGATAAAAATAAAATCATGAAGTTGTGTGACCTATTTCCTAAAGATTAAAAACTTTGAATTTAATTGATAAAAGAATAAAATATAATTGTAGACATATAAAATTGACCATTTCCATTACCTATATATACCTCTGATTGAATATAACTCTAATCATTAAATTAATTATCTAGTTTTCATCCCCTTATTAATTAAATAATATTTTATTATTTTATTAAAAAAATCACCTTTCATCAGCTGCATTCTATAATGGACTCAAGTTGGCTCAAAGAAAAGGGTATAGGAAGGTTTGGTTGGAAGGTGACTCTCTAAATATCATAAACAATTTAAAGAATGCCTCATATCCATCTTGTACTATTGAGGCCTTGGTCAAGGATTCCATTGAAATTATTAATTCCTTTGATAATTTTTGTATCTCCCATATATTGAGAGAGGGAAATATGTTAGCTGATTTTTTTGCTAACTTTGGTGTTAGAGAAAGAAAAGAGTGGGATTTAAATGATCCTATTCCTTTTGAAGCAATGACTATTATTATTAATGAAAGCTAATCTTATACAGATCTTTGTTTTCTTTGAGGGGTGCATGTCATCACTCACGTGGTCGAATGTTATTAATGAGGATGTTAAAGTTATGAGTACAGGGGATGGCTTTCACAACGACTGGAGTTCTAATCCATTATTGCTTATCTATCCTCTTGTTGGCTTCACACAGATTCTAGGTGATATTTTACTTTGTCTCCAGAGTCTTATGTTGTTTAATTCTACTTTGGTTGGCGTTTTCCTTAGTTTAAGGAGGTTTATGCTGTGTTCTTGGCTTTTGTTTGTTAAGTCTTTCATGATGGGTGGGGACAAAAACTATGTCGAGCCTAAGTCCTATGTTGCTGCTAATCAGAGGAAGGAGGTGTGGGGGATTTTAGAGAAGGATGGATTAACTCTATATAGGGATAAGTTGCATGGTAACAATCCCTAGGAAACTGATTTGGTTGCTCAAGGGTGGAATGATAGGACCCTGAGTAGAGAGGTTGTGGTTGATGAATAATTCATTGCCCGAATTGCAGGCTTGTCTATGTAGGGTATGAAGGTGTTCAGAGATAAAAAAGAATTGCAAGTTGCAATGTCTATTTTATTTAAAGGGAATGAGGTTGCTGATTTGAAAATGGTGAAGAGTGGTGGTTATCAGAGGAGTTCCTTGAAATAATTGTGGCATGATGTGGCTAAAGATATTATGAGATATGTCACCTTGGAAGGCAGGTATACAGTGATTAACACTTACCAGTTCCTTTTGCTTAACCATTTATGGCATAATAAATGGGTTTCCTTTCCTTACTATTTGTTGATGTCGCTTGATATAGGGATTAAGGAGAATATGAAAAACCCCAAGATCCCTATCTTGCATGTGGGGTTAATTCTCTTGATCTATGAACATGTCAAAGCTCATGAGGTGCATAAAAATCTTGTGTCTCTGAAAGAAAATATTGCTAAACCTCGGGAGGGTTATGAGACGGATTTGGGAGAGGAAAGGGTTAGTAAAGAATCTAAGAAGAGGAGGCTTACTTTGAGAAATTATTCTAGGTCTCATAGGGATGATGATGTTGATTATGTCCTGAATTCATATGCCTCTCTTGAGGAGGGCCCCATTTCCCCTATTATGGGTAAGACTAGGAAAATGAAGCTCGATGATAAAGAGGGCTATAAGACTTGCAATGACGAGGTGGTAGTGAATGTTATTTATAAGGGGGTTAAGGAAAAAAATGAACTTTATGGGGAAGCTTCCTCTCCTCCCCCTATGACTAGACAAGTGCGGGTGACTAAGGAGGGGAGCCAGAAGAGAAGGGTGTTGATAACTAATGGCCAAAACTTGGAGAAGGGTTTCCCTCTTTCCCTAGTTGGTGGTATCTGTGGCGAGGCCTCTCTTAGTGTTGCTATTTGGTTGCTTAAGTAGGGGAAGGAAAGGGCTATGGCTAGAGGACATGTTGTGGGAGCTAGTGAAGCAAATGTGGATAGGATGATGAAAAGGAAGGTTGTTGCAAATGAAATTGCTTGATCCAACCGTAAGATGAATACTCTTATCTCTGTTGGAAAAGGTAAGGACATTTCTACTGATAAGGTTCATATGAGTTGTTCTAATGAGGACATTTTTGTGGGGAATCAAAATGAAAAATTTGATAGGGAGGAGTTTTTTGATGTGCTAGGATTGGCCCGTGACTATGCTAATGTGTTGTTTAAAATATTAAAGTGGTTCTTCCATGAGATCAATAGGACTAATGTTAGAATTAGAGGTGTTGCTAGTAAGGATGAGGACCCTTATGTCCAAATCCAAATTTATAATCTAATGGAGTCTCTTAATATTGTGGCTAATACTTTAGTGAAGGAAACTGTTGACGCAAGATATTGCATGTAGTAGTAGTATTTTGGGAAACTTAGCTATTGGGGGACATTGTGTGCTAGCTAACTGACCTCCATGGTTTTATCGAAACTGACTCTTTGTTTAGTGGGGAGGTAAAAGGTTAGAAAGAGAAAAATATAAAATCTACACTACAAGAGATGTGGCTAAATCATAGACAAAATTAACAAAGCACAGTGCAGTATGCAAAGGCCCAAACCACCAAATGTTGTTTATTAAGTAATTTTCTCTGAAGCACTTTAAACGTAACAAATACCCTCTAATTTGCATAGAATAATCTAGCATAATCTTATCCAACATAGAAGATTCGAGAAAACATAATCTGTATTTACTGAGTTATGAAAGATCATAAAATTTGAAGAACGAGCATTCATACAATATAAGAAGATAATAGCACAAACTAACAGTTTTACTAAATGCATGAAAAATAGAAAGGCCGAATTGATTTGGCATAGTCTGGAGTCTTCAAATTTAATAAAATTATTACAAAGGCTTCTTCCCAGTGCTCGGGAGTTTTTTGCAACTTAAACAACAACCAATAAAGAGAAACATGATCGCATTTATAGGCCAGTCCACTGCCTGAAACACATTTAGAGAAATAAATCTGCAAGCAAGGATTGATGCCCCAGATCACCTCGAGCCACCATAGAAAAAATCAATCTCCCAGGAGCATGCCAGTAAAGCCACTATAGAGAACAAAAACCCACGCAACAGTAGAAAAGAACACGAGGCACCCCAAAAGAAAATGTGGCAGCAGGTGAGTACAAAAGGTGTAGCAACAATTCCAAGGTAATCGACGTAGCAACAACTGCCACACATCGAGAAGACGGGGCCTGGAAAAAAGATAAAGGAATACTCGATGCAAAACTCCGAGGGGGAGCCATGTGGAGCATGCCAAGCAAAAGAAAGTAGAAGGTGGGGCTAGTTTAGAAAGCAGCCAAAGAAATCCATGCATCACGCAGATGGAGACCGAAAAAAAGTGAAGCGATGTGAAAAACCAAAAGCTTTGAGAGGAAGCCACGTGGCGACACCGAAGAATTGTGAGCGATACAAATGAAAGGCACAGCCGTGAAAATAAAATATAAAAACCATGAAGGCTTTGTGGTTTTTTGTGAAACAGTTTGGCGACTCATAGAGACATTTCGCTCGTGGAATGAAGAACCCTAGAAACCTCGGTTCAGCATCCCATAATTGCTCACAACTTTGAGAGGGCAACTTGCAGTCTAGTCCAGACTTTGTTCAATAGTGTGGAGAGAGTTCACAGATTTTTGTGAGCCAGCCTGAGCTCGATAATTGCCTTGAAAGGCAATCTGCCTGATACTTTCGTTTCCAATTCTAGTTGGAAGAAGAGTTGCACCAACTGACGCACAATCCCCTCAATTTCCTCGGTAGTCAGATATTGATCAAAAAATTGGAATACAGAAAGGTCCTACTTCTTCTCCTCGATCATAGCAACAGTGTGTTCCACACCCACTATTGCCTGATCTATGATGAAGGACGAAGGGAGGCCTCTTTGAGTTAAGCAGGAAAATTTTGCCCGCATGTCACTGGTAACCTAGTTGAATCTAGCCCTACATTCTGCCACTTGCTAGACAACTTCATGCATAGAGATGAGGATGCTTACACCCATGGCTACCGTTGTTCGATCCTCAATGCCCACACCACTCAAAGCTTCATCAGAAGTTGTATACAACTTTCCCAATAAAATCCTAACCTCCAGAACCTTATCATAAGTTATCTCCTACATCTGTTGGATTGTTTCACTTACTATTTTGTAAAGGTTGGCTACCTGCACCATAAATTTCAAGGTGGGTTGCAGAGTAAGGCACAATGCCTTGACTTTGTCCTAGTATTATGCATACAACTCCTTGGTGATCTCCAACGAGAAAATCTATGGTGTAAGAGGTTGGGTCTTCAGGATATCCAACTCTGCTTCTCTGTTGCTTAAAACTGCCTTTAACTCCGACAAGCTTTTGTCCAATGTGGACACTTGTTCCCTTAGAGTGGAGACCTCTTTTTCTTTTTCTTTCAGGGCCAATTTGGCCCACTTTGCTTTTTGAATTTCCAACTCCAAAGTGGCATTCATTTCATTAATTTTAGCATCTGTGCTCTACTAGAGCTCCTTCATACCTTCACTTAGCTGCACAGACTCAGCGCAGAGTTTTTCCTCGCTTGCACGGCTCAACTCAACCTCACTTTGGAGGGTCAGGACAATTTCCATGCTCAAAAGTTGGAGCTCCTTGATTTGGCTTTCAAAAGCACTCCTCTCCTTCTCCAAGTGACTTCTTTCATTTTCTTGGGCCTTTTATTTATTTACCCAGAGATCAACCTTTCTTTTTAGCTTTGCGATCTGCTCCTCCTTTTTCCTTGCTTGGCGATTGAGCTTGAGGTAATCGATGGTCACAATTTTCTGGGTCTCCTCCATTAGCTCAGCCTTATCTCACAGATGGGCCTACTACAAGTCTAGCTCGATAACATTGATAGAGTAATCACTCGGCAGCATTTCTCCTACCGGTTTAATCACATTAGGAGTGATCTTTGCAAAAATCAATGAATTTTGGCTCTCATTAAACACAGTTTGCAAGAGAGGCTCTTCCGACCTACCATCATCCTTTTGTCTCCTCTTTTGAATTTGGCTGGCTCAAGCGCTCTTATTTGCTTCCACCTATGAAAAATATTCCTAGGCAGCGATAACTAGGCCACCAACAAAAGGGAATTCATGAGGGACTACTAGCGAGAAGGATAGCATATTCAACACATCGATGGTTTTTCTAGGCCTTGTTATAATGGCTAGGGAGAATGGTGGAATGAATTGGCTGCCCAGAGGGGATGATAATGCAGTATAGGGAAAGGCTGGAGATGTGCCAACTGAAGGGTTGGGCCTCGGGGATAAGAATTATTGGCTCATGAGCCCAACACTTACACATAATTTTGTTTTGGGTAAGGGATGGAAAGTGGAGGATGAAAGTGGGAAACCAGGGGGGTGAGACTCGACTAGTTGGGATATCCAGTGGCAAAGAAAACTGGTGTAGATGAAAAGGCAAGGGCAGATGAAGAAGAGACTAGAGACATAGTAGAAAGAGAAGAGGGATGAAATAATACCTCAAGCTTGTGAGGAGCTATAGACGATACAACCGCTTCCTCTAGCTACTACTCTTTCTCTCTATCGGATTCTCTTGTTCATGGCTGCTTCTCCTCTGAAGAGTCCTCAAGGTCAACAATGACCTCCCAACTATGACTGGTAGTCTGTGGCCTTTTTCGGGTTGATTTAGAGGAGCTGGATGGCTCCAACATTTGTGCACCCAACAAAGCCTCTCGTTGTGTAGACTTCTCCCTGACATCTTCTTCATGCATTGGATCATCTTCGACAATAGGGGCATTTTGAGTTACCTCCTCTTTAGGCTCCATGGCAATCTCTTCCCTCTTATAATGTTGCTTTGACATTGAAGGGTTCAGAGACCTTTCAACATCCGAATGTGTGTTCTCCCAGATGTCATGAAATATTTCATCAAGGTCCACCTCTTTGTAAAGCTTGGTGGTTGCCTCAATCTCTTGTCAGAAGATCCAAAAGTTTTGAATCTTTTCAAGACACCATTTGAGATTTTTCAATTGGATGCGCAGGGCCTAGTTGATATTTTGATTTGGATTGGCCCTCCCAACTATGTAGTAGTAGTTTAACCATGACGGTCACATGTCCTCAGTAGGAAAATGTTCAAGGCCTACATATAACCTTAAATTCCCCTCTTTGACATTTCTCCGATGGTCCCAGAATGGCCGAGGCTGATGTGATTTTTTTTATGCCAAACTCTGATAAATTATTTCTAGGGTTGTATTGCCAGGTGTCATTTATCACCACCAACCCAAGATGACCCAACTTTGAAAATAGAATCTTCGAAGTCCTTTTCTTGATAAGCGACATGGAACCAAACATTACTGGTAGCAGTAAATAGGAGGTTAAATTATTTCCCCCCCAGTAATCATTGTCAATAGTACATAGTTTCCTCATTGCTTCCAGGGCCAACACTCTATCCAAAATATAATGAGGGATCCAAAAGGGCTCCTGAGCGAAAACTCGCATGCAGAGTATGGTGAAATATGTGCCAAAGAAACAATCACAAGGTGGTACAAGCTTTCCCAACTAGGACTTTTACGGGGCGATAGGTGCGCAGTCATGTTGATCCCAACTCTATCCAAAGCCCACAAAGTTGGGGCTAAGAACAAATCCATAAATGCATAGTAATCAAAAAAAATTGACATGATAGGAGTCCATGTTGAAACTGGCTTCCTCAAGCCGCTTTCATCAAAAACAACCAGTGATATAAATGTTGAAAAGTTATCCAAATTCTGGTGTAGTATCAAGTAGGCGAGGAAAGAGGAATACCTGAACCTAGAACCGACCTGGAAGTCCTACAGTTGCAGCCAAATCCCATCACTAATAACTCTCATGAAATCCAGAAGCGGAGCCACATTGTCCTTCCTCAACATAAAGTTGAGACACATTTGGAACTCAAAAACGTGCTTTTTCAGTATCTAATTCACACACCACTGCTAGCATAGAAGTGACATAAGAAGACCCACCTTTAAGAGCCTTCAAGCTAAAAGGAAATTTGGGTGACGCTGAATTATTTGTTGGCTAAGCAATTTCAGTGCTATAAAACTGCAGCACCGTTATGAGCCCTCCCCACTTCTCATGCATCATGTTTACTTCAAAAATCTTGACATCCTGGGAAAAGGGGAGTGGGACACACAACATATCTTGAATAGCTTCAGGGCTGATGATTACCCTGAAATTAGTGCCACTTATCACTCCAATGCTTAGGTCAAAGCCTGTCATGCATGCTGCCACAATTTCTGGGCAAGGATGTACCAGGGGAACCATGTACTCGGGAATCCCACAGTACCATAGACACTTGTTGAAAGGGTCTACTACATTCTTCATTTTCTCGCATGAGGCTTCCCTAAGGCTCTTAGGATTGTGGGATAGCTCAGGATCAAAGACATTATCCCAATCCTCCGCAACCAAAGAATGTTCTCTGTGAGGAATTGCGTTCAGTATTCTCTAGTCCACCTGATTGGTGAAAGGCCAGCAAGGCTTTGTGGGTATGCCTAGAGTAGCATAAGACTCTTGATAGTATATTTTTATGCAGGGTGTCTTCTTCATTTGTTCATTAATACTCACTGGAGCCAAGGCCAGTGTTGAACTCTCTGCAATCTCAGCCATTTCTCTATATTCACAAGAAATTTTCATAGACCTTCATAAATGTGTTAGCTTTTGAAAAACTCTTTCTCTCTTGCGAATGACTTAGCCATTTCTATTCTTTGATAAATCTCCACAATAAATGTGCCCTTTTGCATGCCAAACCTGCCTTTTTGATTTTCATGAAAATGGGTTGAGCGAGTGTACGTGTCAGCCCTTCGCATTTAGTTGCTATATGCGTCACTAGCTTTTCATGCATGTGAAAATATCGCCAACTTGCCAAATTTCTCTTGATATTTAAGAGCCATGGCTTCGCATGAGGTGGCACCTGATTTTTCTTGGACAATGGACTAGGACAACCTTGCCATATCTTTCACTAGCTCCTTTGCATTTACTGATCTTTCTTGATTGTACTTGGGTGCATCACCCAACAGCCTGCTTAAAATATTTTCCTTGATTGAGATGGGATTGCAGCTCTTTATGTTAACACCTAGCCAATATTTATTGAATTCAGCAACTTGAATAGAGCAAGTTGCAACTGTACTTGATTATTCCCTTCACTTCACACACTGCAACACTGAAAATCGAGGCTTGGCAACACACTTTCCCACTGTCGTAATTATGGCTTCCCTCATTAGGTGAACCTCAACCAGTCTATAAATAGGGCTATTAGCAACATTGCAAATCACAATTAGTTCTAGCTTTCTTTGCTTAGTAAGCCTTAGTTATTTTAGAAAAAAATTATTTCTAGCTAGAGTAGCGAGCAATATGGAGACGCCGATTAGACTAGTCTGTAAAAAGACCCAAGCTGCTTTCTTAGGAAAAATTAGGTGTAGGCATCTGAAGTGCATGATAGGTGTGAAAAACCTGCTATATGTGAAGGCAATTAAGTGGGTTCTTGGCAAGGATTGTGTGGAGTATGAGGAGCAATACTGGGTTAACGCTAGCATCTTCTCCCACTTCGTTGCCTCAATGCTGGATATTAGCGTCTCCAAGTGCAAGGTTTTGAAGCTGATGAAGCGAGTGTTCTGGCGGTGCTACCTCGGAGGACTGGAGCAGATAGTGCGTGCTACTCAATTTGATCATGGGGTCCCCTTGATTCGCAACCTTCATCTACTACAACTACATGGAGGACCTATGCCAACCAGGCCCTTACTCTTTAGCTTCGAATTGGAGACTCATGAGGAGCATCGCGCCAAGGTCCATGCCAGTGGCTACTTCCTCGTGCGGGTGCATTATATCGAACCATTATGAAACCTCCAGTGGTATGAGGATTTCAAAAGGATGGTATTCCCTGATCTCATGCTACCGGTTGCTACAATTGTTGGTCCCTCCCATGCTTGATAATCTGAGAATGAAAATGATCCCCAATTTATTTTTTTCCCTTTTCCAAGCTCTGCTTCATATTGGTCATATGTATATATCGATACAAGTCCAACAACCTCTATCTTATATAATGTAAATTTTCAGCCAATATATATAACTCATTTTTTTTTCAGAAATCTTGGCTCATTTACAATTTTTATCAATTTCTTGCACTTATTGTTCTTATTTCATAAAGCACTGAGAAGACCCAAAACTTTAAAGTGGGAAAAATAATTACATATTTACAATTTACAAAGCCATCTCATAGGCAGAATTAATGAATTTTTTTAAAATGTATTCCATTAACTGGAATACTTAGGGTGTTACCTTCCATGTCTTCCAACTCGAAAGAGTTGAACTATTTACACTTAATGATTTTGAAAGGACCTTCCCAGAGACTGTCAAATTTCCCGTCCTAACCGGGCTTTGCTCCATGCTTGTTGAACTTGAGCACCAAGTCCCCGCATTAGAACTCTTGCTTTGATGTCTTTTTATTAAACCATTTGTTTACCACCTCTTGGTGGTTGTTCATCACCTCAAGGGCATGCTCTCTCTTTTCCTGAACCTCAAGTAGCTCAGAAAACCTTACCTCCATTGCTCCATTTTGTTCAATCTCCAAATATTTAAGCAACTGCAGGGTAGGGATTTCCGTGGTGATAGGCAACAATGCTTCCTTCCCGTACACCATCTCACAAGGAGATGTCTTTAGTATCTGTTTGGGCATGATTCAGTCTACCCACAATGCTGTCCAGAGGTTCCTATGACATTCTCTCTAGTGTTCCAAGCCTATCTTCTTAGTTAACCTAATGAGGTTTTTATTTGTAGACTCTGCGAGGCCATTCCCCTAGGGATAATAGTTAGAAGAGGTTTTTAGGAAAACCCCATACTTTAATGCAAACTGGCTCATCTTCGAGCAAAGGAAAGCTTTAGCATTGTCAGAGATGATTGTTTTTGGTGGGCCAAATCTAGCTACCAACTCTTCCAAGAAATTAACAATCTCCATTTCTATTGCATTTTTCAATGGCACTACTTCTGCCCATCTAGTGAATTAGTCCGTTACTATCAATATCCACTGGTGTCTAGTCAGGGAGAAAGGGTTAATCATTCTAATGAAATCTAGAACCCATTGAGCAAAAGGTTCTTCTACTACTATAGGCCTTAATGGAATAGCAGCATTATTTCTCCTCCCGACATGAAACTGACACTCATTACAAGATTTAATTAATGAAAATGCATCATTGAAAAGTGTTGGCCAAAAATAACCAGCACATATAATTTTTGTTGTTGTAGTCCTTGCAGAAAAATGTCCCCTAGTTGGGCCATTGTGGTATTGATCCAATATTCTCTTCTCCTATCCTTCATTTACACACCTTAGCAAGACGTCATTAAAATTTCTTTTGAACAGGACACCCTCCAAGAGGGTATAATTTATATTTTGTAAGCGATAGAAACACCTTTTAAAAGAAGGTAAATTGTTCGGATACCATCCCATCTGCATGAAATTCATTCTATCTTCCATCCAATCACCCTGAGAGATTTTTTCATTCAATAACACAGGTTGTGGAGCTTTAAAATCTATCGCTCATTAACTGTTTTCAGCGAGATACTCACACAGTCCCTTTCCTTGGACAATCTTGATAGGTCTAACTTCAATATCATATTCTAGGATCTTGGTGATCCAATTAGCTCTCTTCTCTATGATTTCTCCCTCCATGATATACTCTCGCACACTAAGATATGATACACAAATAATCACCTTATTATATGATATCAAATGCCATAATTTTTTAAGTCCTTTGACAATAGCAAAGGCCTACTTTTCTACAAAGTTGTACTTTACCTCATACTCTTTTAAGGTTCGTGAGTAGAAGGCATAGGGGACTTCCTTTTATCTTCATCATCTTTTTGCATAAGTACAGTGGCGATGTTGTTGCCACCACCAAAAATGTACATAATAAAATCCTTTGATAGGTTGGGGTTAACTAACATAGGGGTAGAAGAAATAGCCTCCTTTATAAGCTCAAAACCTTTTCTGGAATCTGTCATCCATTTGAAAGTCTGGTTTTTCTTAAGAATTAAGGTAATACGTTGAAAAATCCAAAATTTGCAATGAATTAGCTAATGAAGTTGACCTTACCTAGAAATGATTCCACGCCCTTCTTGTTGACAGGTAACAGGAGCTCCCGGATCACATCAACTCTTTCAGGATCAATGGAAATGCCCTCTTTAGAGACAACATACCACAATATCTTTCCCTAGGGAACTCCAAACACACATTTTTTTAGGTTTAAAGAAATCCTGAATTCCTAGCACTTCTGGAAGAAAAGCTCCAAATGATCAAAGTGATCATTAGTAGATTTTGAAAATACTGTTAAATCTTCTAGATAGATGAGTATAATTTTATGGATTAAATCCTTGAAGGAAATATCCATCGCTCTATAAAAAGTGGCTCTAGAATTTGAGATTCCAAAAGGCATCTTGGCATAGGCATATGTTCCCCACTGGTGGTGAACGTTGTTTTGTATTGGTCTTCTTCTTTTACCCGAATCTAATTATAGCCTGAAAATCCATCCAACATTGAAAACATTTCCAAACTAGCTACAATCTGTAGAATTACCTCATTGAAGGCAGGGGGTAATGATTCTTTAAGGACCCTCTATTCAAATCTCTAAAGTCTACATATAGTCATATGTCTCCATTCTTCTTCCGGACTGGTACCAAGTTTGATACCCAAGTGTTGTGTTTGATTGAAAACACTATCCAAGATGTGATCAATTTATTCAGTTCCTGAGACATGAGAGATTCTATCTTAGGATTCACAGGCCTCTGTCTTTGGCGAACCGGCTTCGCCCCTTTCGATAGCTCAATTGTATGCTCAATAATCCCAGGATCGTATCCCTTAAGATCATCATATGACCAGGCTACTACGCTAAGATATTCTTGACAGAAATGCCTTAGTCTGTCCTTATTCTTTTGAGAAACTTTTTTCCCGACCTTGAGATTTTTGTCTTCTCCGATATGCAAATCGGTATAGTCACCCTTGTCAACTACGAGCCTTCTTTTGTCTCTTGTTGCACCATCAAAATCAAATAGGCTCTCCATAGTGACTAGGCCTCTCGGAAGCTTATTAGATTTCAGCTAGATAACCTGATCCCCATAAGCTTCATCGATCTTTGGTTGTAGTTGATCAATGAATTCTCTAGACGATTGGAGAAAGTATGCAATATGGGCATCGCTATCGAACACTTGCCAATATTGATTGTTGTTTGGAACAACAGGTCTTACAATTACCCTCACCGCATGGTTATTTCTCAATAATTCAAAGGCTGACTCAAACTAAGATCCGATGTTTTCCATTCAGTCAGCTTCGGAGTTCTTCCCCCTCTGTATAGCTTGAATATTGAATGCCTCAAAGTTTTCAATCAGATCCCAGACTCTATGTCAGTAGGATCACATACAGATATTCTTTGTAGCAGAAATTCCATGGATTTGGTTGACCACCAACTCTGAATCTTTGAACACACTTATCTGCTTTGCACCCACTTTTTTTGCAAGACTCAAACCATGGACAAGACCTTCATATTCTACTTCATTGTTCAAATAGGAAAACTGGAAGCGATATGACCTCAATTTTTTTTCTTCAGATGGGGATACCAAACAGATTCCCGCTCGAGCTCCTACTCTACATCTTACCCCATCAAAGTACAAAGTCCATATTTCTGAAGATTTTTCACCTCCAGGCTCTTTAGTAACTTTGGGCATAATTTTCCCTTCCTCATATATGATATAAGTACTGAGTCCAGTCGCGTGATAATTCCCAAAAGGGTTTGTATCAATAAATTATTTCAAGAAATTTTCTTCATCTTCCATTCGAGAGCTGGTAGCCTCTTCTTCTTCTAGAAATTTCACATTGAACCTCTCCTCCTGAGTAATTGAAGTATGTGTTGCTTCAAAGTTGAGAAAAGCCTCATCAGCAATGTCATCAGAATGCAATGTTTCTGACAATAGTTTCATCTTGGCTCCATGTTTGGTCCTCAAAATCAGGTGTGACCAGTCCAGGGCTAGATATCCTCTGACATTTGTTGTGAACTCTCAGGATAAACAAATCCCAAATAGAGGAGGAATATCAATAAGTATGGTATCCTGATTTATAGTGATACTAGGGCAGGCAGACAAAGTCATAGGAAATCCCTTGATTACCCCGATGGTATCAACTTTATTTCCATCTAGCTGCATGAATCCTTTGTTAAGAGGCTCATAATTTAAACCCAAAGCATCAGCTACTTGCTTTGGCATGATGGTGGTTCTAGCACCAGAGTCGATCATACAATTATGTAACAACTTGTCACCAATAATAAGTGTTAGAAAGAAAGGCTTGGGTTTAGGCTTACTTTCTTTTTCGGACTCAAAATTTTCTTCCAGTTGAATTGTTAGCACTTTATCAAGCTTCGGATTGGATATTTTCTCTTCATTGGACTGAGCAAGCACCTTCACATCCTCCTCTTCTGGCAATGGCTTTTGTAATAGTACTTTTTTCTCTGTAATAGCCAGGACATCCCATAAAGAAGCATTGACAGATGACTTCTTCAGTTGTTCCACCACATTGAACTATGCTCATGACTGGTGAGTCATGGTTGCTTTCTCTTTAGGTTTTGTAGTTAGTGTTGGCTTCACGGTCGATGCGTCAGGATATTTGGTAATAGCAGGGGTGATTATAGGAGCCTTCGCCTTCGGAGGAAGTGGATTCAAAGAAGTAGGAGGAACCGCACTAGTATGTTCTGGGAATAACGACGGGCCTACTAGTGGAATAGGCGTTGACTGAGTTGAAGCATTAGTTGGTAGGGATGTAAAATATCTGGTAAATCTCCACTTAGAATGTGTGTTGTAATCAGATTGCACTCTGGGCAGTTTATCCATAGCGATGTCATTTGGAAATGCCAACTCCTCTCCTTCCATCCACGAAAAGAGGGCCTAGTCCGGAACTATGTCTGACTCCTGCTGAATGGACATCCCTTGCATTTGAGTAGTGAGGACTACATTCTCCATCTTTTGAGAAGCATAAGATTGAATGGTGGGATTAGGTACATTACCTTGGCTACGTTGTTCCGCAATGTTTTGTTGCAAATTTCCCTGTGGATAATTTTGGGGCGTGTGTGCATCATTACAAGGAAAACACCATGAATTGGCATCTTCGGCTAAGTTATTATGTCCCGCAACTAGCTCTTTACTTGAACTAGGGTGTACAGTCTGTATTGGTAGGGTCACTAGAACAACCTGGTTATTCAGCTATGCCTGAGCATTTCTGCACAATCTATCTTGCCATTGGTTTGATTGGTACGGAGCTTTTCCACCTTGGTAATTTTGGTATGCCAACTTTTGATAACTATATTGTTGTCACTTCATAGTATTCAACTCATTAGTCATGGCCTGCATTTTTTCTCTCATCTCGTTCATCTCAGTGGCCAAGGGGTTAGGCACCAGAGCCACAACTGGAGCTACACTCAGAGGTGTTCTGAGATATACATACATAGATGGGGGAGGAGTTACACTTCCACTAGTTGAAGGAGCCTCGACCTCTGCAACATTGAGCTCAGGGAACAATGGCATGATGGGTCTCGATGCTAATTTTCCCGCAACAATGAGATTATTTTCCATAGTAACAACTAGAGCATACGAGTCAGGTAGAGTACTTCCGCCTTGAGCCTGTAGCATCATGGAAATATCAAGGTTGATGGAATTCAAATAGAACATAAATTCCAAATTTGGAGGCAGTCGGCTACCAACATGCACTCTCTACCAGGTTCAATGAAATCATGTGTTAAAATCAGGCAGAGCTTTCATGAGGCGCTTGCTTTATGCTGGTCAGCTAATGGTATAATGAAGATCTATTGCCAGCATTGGAAAAATGCTCGTAAAACAGGGTTTCGAGCTAGTCCCAAGTTGCAATAGTACTAGCTCCAAGAGTCTTGTACCAGTTTAGCACCTTTCCTCAAAAAGTGGTGACCATCAATCTGAGAGCTACATTTTCATTTGATACACCATGTACCAGACATACATCTACCACATCTTGCAGATATTCTGTTGTTGTCTTCGACTTATCCTCAGAATACTTAGGGATAGTTTTTAGAGCGGAAGAAGGGATAGTGGCCCATACTACAGGAGGCACAGGTGCAACTAAAGGACTGCCAAAGTCCCAGGCTACATAATTTCTAGTAGCCATAGGTACAGGTGGAGTAGGCAATGGCGGAGAAGGAGGAGACAAAGGAGGCGAAGGGCTACCTCGCCGACCTCTTAGGTGTACAAAAACTAAGGGTGGTATGAGTTGGCCAGGGACTCTTGTAGTTTGCGACCTAGTTACAGGCCGATGGTTCATACACACTTATAAGATCAGGCAAACGTGCTAGTTCGTGGTCCCATCGAGTGTTCCAGAAAAAGAACTGTTGACTCAAGATATTGCATGTAGCAGAAGTCATATGTGAAGCTTAGCTATTGGGGAACATTATGTGCTAGCTAAGTGACCTCTGGGGTTTTATCGAAGCCAACTCTTCATTTAGTGGGGAGGTAAAAGATTAGAAAGATAGCAAAATATAAAATCTACACTACAGGTGATGTGTCTAAATCATAGATAAAATTACCAAAGCACAGTGTAGTATGCAAAGGCCCGAACCACCAAATGTTGTTTATTAATTAATTTTCTCATAATAAATTTAAACGTAAAAAATACCCTCTAATTTGCATAGCATGATCTAGCATAACCTTATCCAACACAGAGGAGTTGAGAAAGCATGATCTGTATTTATTGAGTTATGAAAGATCACAAAAGTTGAAGAACAGGCATTCATACAATATAAGAAGATAATAGCACATACTAACAATTTTACTAAATGCATGAAAAAAAAAAGGCCAAATTGATTTGGCATAGTCTGTAGTCTTCAAATTTAATAAAATTATTACAAAGGCTTCTTCCCAGTGCTCGGGATTTTTTTGCAACTTAAACAACAACTAATAAAGAGAAACATGGCCGCATTTATAGGCAAGTCCACTGTTTGAAACACATTTAGAGAAAGAAAGCCGCGAGCAAGGATTGATGCCCCAGATCACCTCGAGCCACCATAGAAAACATCGATCATGAGGAGCATGCCAACAAAGCCACTATAGGGAACGTAAAACCATGCAGTAGCAGAAAAGAACATGCGGCGCCCTAGAAGAAAACATGGTAGCAGGCAAGTACAAAAGGCACAGCGACAATTCCAAGGTAACGGGCGCAACAACTGCCACACGTTGAGCAGATGGGGCCTAGAAAAAAGACAAAGGAATGCATGGCACAAATATCTGAGGGGGAGCCACATGGAGCATGCTGAGCAAAAGAAAGTACAAGGCAGGGCCAGTTCGGAAAGCAGCCAGAGAAAGCCACACGTCATGTAGACGGAGATTGGCAAAAAGTGAAGTGATGTGAAAAACCAAAATATTCGAGACGAAGCCATGTGGCAATGCCAAAAAATTGTGAGCGATATAAATATAAGGCACAACCATGAAAATAAAAGATAAAAACTGCGAAGGCTTTGTAGTTTTTTGTGAAACAAAAACCATCAATTTGAAAGAGAATTTGGAAGGAAGAATCATATCCCTTGAGGATAAAATGTGGAATGTTTTGATGAAGAGTGGAGATGTCTCTAAGGTTCTAGGAATTTCAGATTTCACCAATCTCCCTTGTGATTATTGCAAAAAATAGGAAGGAGACTGTGTTTTTTGATGATACTGCTATTGGAGGTAAGCTGCTGGATGTGGATTCTGCTGGTGGGAAGGGTGTTGTTAAAGGTACTGTTTTGGGTGGTGAGGTTAAAACTGGTGGGTCAAGGGTCATAACTAGAAAATGAATGAAAGCTCAGGCTGAGGCCTCTGGTATAGAGGTGTCTGATACTATGGGTAATGCACAAAAAATGGCTACTAGTGAAATGGAAGTTGTTGAGACTCTGAATAATATGTAGTGTTATTGGTTGGCTACATTCTTTTTGGCTGCTTTTTTTTTATGTTGGTTCACTATCATTGGGTTGATTTTTGCATAATGGTATTCTCTTTTTTTATTAGCTTCTTTTTTTGTAAAGGGTTATGGGCCCCTTCAAAACCTATTTTTTACCTCTAATCAAAACAAAATCACCTTTCATCACTATTCACCCACACTAATTTCTAGGCTAAAACATTAAATCATTCCTCTCATATAGTCCACCTTAGGTAAATAAATCTAATTATTTATTTACCTAAGTTCCCCATCCTCATCCCAAAAAATTAAATAAATAACTTATTTATTGAATTACATGTTTTATATTTTCATTAAGTGGACTAAAACCACTTAGCACCTTAATCCACCACTTGCATATACCTAACCTTGCTTAAATCATGCACATCCCTACATGTGTACATAGGTATGTTATTTTGTACACAAGGAATGGGCCTTTGTACATGTGACATGGTCTTGGGTCAAAAGATGCATTCATCCTTCAAGGGTACTACCAGGTACCCCTCTCCATCTTGTTCATCCAATATTCCGAAGGAGAATGTCTAACCTTGATTTTCTCTTCGATTCGCCTCTTTCCATTCCCTCCAACCAAGTGAAGACACTTTTCCTCCTCTCATCTCTTCATGGATCTCAACCATTATTCATGATTTATCTTATCTTTCAATCCCATCCATTCATGACCTCTCTAAAAATATATGAAGTGAAGACCACCCTAGCTATTTCTATTAAAAAAGACCCCTTTGTGTAATCGTATGATGTTGGAAATAGTAATCACTTCCAACCATACATGAGAACAACTACCATTCCATGTTGCAACAAGGGTTAGTTTGGTGAGAAATTAATTTGATTTCATTTATATTTTCTAATCATTTTCTTAATATGAGTTACATTTAATAATGGGTTAATACGTTAATTTATTCAAGTTTATTTGCATGCTCAATTTTTCATGTATATCTTTGGAATGCTCAATGCAAAATGTGTCCCTTTTTCGCTAATCAATTTCATATATTTTTAGTGTTTTGCATCTACAAATTATAGTTTTGAGTTTTCATCCACAATCTAATGGTTTCATTATGTAACTCAATAATTTTATCTAACATTCGGGTATGTGCAGGATCATGATGGCCCAAAAAGTGGCAATGGGAAAAAAAAAATGTTTTGGATTGACTCAAAAATGTGGAAATGTTGAGTTAACCTTTTTTTAGGCTCAGGTGTCAGTACATTCCTCCAAAGAAATGCCCAAACCTATTTTTACAAATCGGATATCTGATTTGTGCAAACAATATAAATAAAAAACAACCGACTGTTAAAGTCATTTTATACACTTTGAACGTGGGCGCACAAGGAGAAGTCAAAAACTGATATCTGTTTTCACCAGATATTCAATTTCAAAGGTAAGTTTTTGGTTTTTTTAATGTTGTAATCGATTTTTCAATTAGATTCTTATAATTTTAAGTAGTTTTAAGGAATTATTTTTCAAAAGTAGAGTTTTTTATTGATTTTTATTAAAAACTATAGTTTACAATTATTTTTTATTAAAGATTAATGTTTTTAAATGGATTTTGATTAAAAAATAGTGTTGTTGATGTATTTTTATCAAAAACTAGAGTTTGTTATGGATTTTTGTGAAAAAGTAGGGTTTTTTTTGGATTTTTATTAAAAACTAGGGTTTTTTACAATAATTTCATTTATGTTGTGTAATTTCAATTAGATTAATTAGTTTTTAACTTTAATTGGGTATTATGGCTAAGAATGAAAATGCACAAATTCCAAACACTCCACCATCTCTATAGCCAAATGCTCCACCACCTCCATAGCCACCAATTGAAGACTTAATTGGTGAAAAATTGGGGCAATTGAGGGGCATTTGTGAACTTTATAAGGCAATCCCTCGATTGAGAGATATGACAAACACATTGAAGGATATAATTAAAAATATAGAAACCCTCTCCACCCAACATAATGTCTTTCATTTGTGGTGAGAAGACATGAGGAAATATTAGGCATGTGGATTGTCTTACGATGATGTGAAAGATCTCCAAATAACCAAAGCCCAAATAGCCTCTTTATTCACTAACCCTCGCACCAGTTTGCCAGTGAATGTTAATAAAACAAAACTTTCTATAAAATGGTGCGCAAATAGGGAAATTGTAGATAAATTTTTGGATAATTGGTGTATTGTTTTTGATAAACCACTGAACAAAAAATTTGATATACCATTTTACTATATTAAAAAAATACATGTTGAGTTTGTGTTAGGGAATCATGTCAATTAATTTTACATTAAACCCTTCCAAGGCATCAATGGAGGTATGCCCCAAGATAGGCCAGGGGCAATTAGAGTAGTCGCATTCCCATATGTTCTCCCTCCTCCACCTCCAGTATATCATCTAGATATTATCTAAGATGCAGCCACATGGACTATTCACTCTTTGAGCGGTCATTTGGTTTCTCATGCTTCTACAATAGCTCAACCACATTCTAGTGATGTTGGTGAAGGTTCAAGTGTTGCTCCATCATCCTCCTCAATTCCACATATGTGTGTGCCACATACTTGCACTATGTGCCACCATATATGCTTGGATCCTCTTGTACAACCTGTTGAGCATCCCTTGGAGGCTTCTAATAATGACCTCCACGATGAGGACATTATAGATCACTCGTAAGGGAGTGGATTGCACCCTACAGAGTCCTCTCCTACTAGAGAGGGGGATGTTGGAATAGTGACACGAGTAAGATTTAAGTTGTAAATTCATAACTTGCATTTTTTTTAAATGAATATTAATAAGAGATAGTATCAAGTACTAATATTTATTTACATGGTATATTTAACAGTTGATGTCTGAGGAGGAGCTCGCATAGGTGACTGATAGCACCCTTAGAGCCATTTCATTTGGCTTTGACATGCACACAATATATATTTTCGCACTCACTCGTTTACATTTTTTATTATATACTTTCTTATCATTTGAATTGTCATTAATGAAATTATATAATAACTTATATGTTTATCTTATTTTCCTCTTGTAGGAAATACTTAGTGTGAGTGAGGTGTAGCCTCATCTAGACTATGGAGGCACAAAGTTAGATAAGGGGAAGGTAATTGAACTCAAATTGGATTGAATTAAGATTTTTAAGATCTTATATTGATTATACATACATCGACATAGATTGGTAGTTTCATATGTACTTGTCATTTTTATGTACGGGAAATTATGAGCTATACATCGTTGTTGAAAATTAACACACTACCTGAAGGAGTAGGTATTGGTACACCTCAAGGAGGAGGTGTTGAAACCTCAAGGAGAAGGTGTCAAAATACCTCAAGGAGGAGGTGTTGGTGTTGAAACACCTCAAGGAGGAGGTGTCAAAATACCTCAAGGAGGAGGTGTTGGTGTTGAAATACCTCAAGGAGGAGGTGTCAAAAAACCTCAAGGAGGAGGTTTCGAAAAACCTCAAGGATAAGGTGTTGAAACACCTCAAGGAGGAGGTGTCAAAACACCTCGAGGAGAAGGTGTTGAAACACCTCAACCTAAAGAGGTACGTGTTTATTTTATTTTGTGTTTGGTAAATATGTTCTTATTACCAATAATCGTATGATAACTTGGATCAATTTTATGTTTTTGTTCACATATATAGATTGGCATATCAAAAGTTGGTTTTGTATATTCTAGGACTCCTAACCCTTTGAAGAGACGTATATTTCAGATAATCAAGATTTCAATTTTAGAGTTCAATTAAAATTCAATGTATATTGATTTTGATTTTAATCATTTCATTTTAAATTATATAGTATAACTAATCTCAATTATGGTTTGAATTTTTATTTTGCACCTACCTTCAAAGCCAATGAGTGCTTCAAAGAGGCTCCATTTTGATGATCCACCAGTAGTTTAGGATGAGATAGACATTTTGGCATGTAAATTTTGAACAAATATTGAGATGGCATATGACACATTTTGTACAACTTTGTTTGAGTTGGCGTCGATGCCATTTTTGTATATGGACATACACTTGATTATTGGATAATTTGATATATAGAAGTTAACAATCGAAATTTAATTTGTTCCTCATGTGCATGATTGAACTCTTTGAAAATTTTATCTTGAGCAATGGTTAAATATCAATGTACAATATCATAAAAAAGAATGGTTGTATTATGTAATTTATATTTATATCGCTGATTACATTTCATTTCACATCTTTCAAGTTACTCAAAGCATTACTTCACATTGCATAACTAACAAATAGATGTTGATAGATGAAAAAATTTCAATTACAATATAGTTTTTACAAAGTCAACCTAAGAAATTATGCAATTAATTCACATTGCATAACTAAAAACTAGTCCAACAGTTGTCAATTGCATTTTCTTGTCATGGACTTCTATGAGACCACATTTATTTGAGGCTTTTTTTCAAATAATCCACTACCTTGTCTATGCTAACACTTTTTTCATACATGTCTACCAAAGCTTTTTATCAAATAGTTCACTGGCTTATTGGTAGGGCTTATTGGAATTTGTATGCTCTGACCTCACTCAATTTTGAAACCACTTCATTTCCTCTTAATTTTTTTTTCTTAAAATTAAAACATCATTGTATTATGCTGCCCCATAATTTGGCTTACACTTTATTTGTAAAATCACCAACTTTCCCTTATTTTTGCCTCTTCCAACTAGGGTTTCACACTTTTACTCTTAGTCACTCAGACCTCTTAAACACCATTAAATACACCTATTCCAATAGTTTCCAACAAGTTCCCGCCTATTTTAATTCAACTTCTCAAAAACTCACTCTCTAGCCTTACTCAAAAGGCACAAAAATCTGTGTTTCTTAACAAGGCATCCTTCTTAGACCACTCTAATCTCTTTATCACCCATAAAAACTTGTTTCTATGCCTACCCCTATCTAATTCATGCCCATTCCTATGAGGTAAAACCTATACAGAAGGAGGAATGGCATTTTCAATTCATGAAATATTACATGTTTTAGGAGCTCATATGCCATACTCCTCGGGTACAAAATATTTATGCCTCATAACTCACTCCATAGGTCTACTCCTATCTTCTTCATAATCCCTTCAAACCCACTCTAATTCATTTGCATGGAAATCTTCAAAACAACTCCAAATATTAGGTGCACCCTTGTCTACATGCATTCTACTCAACCAATAAAACATAAGAGCATTCTTGAATTGACCTTTGTAGTTATCTGACCAAATGAGATGTCGGCCCAGTGCTATATCATGCTCCTGCAAGAACTCAAAAAAAATCTTGAAACAATGTTGGACATACTCAGATGAGTGAGATCTATCATCATTCATATCAAACTGATACTCTCTTATTATCTTTCGATCCTCCTTTGTACTATTAGGTGCATGTCTAAACATTATGTGGAAAAAAATAACAATCTGAATGGAATTATAATACTGAGGTTGTTCCTCCTTTTGTGGTTGCAATGTGTAGTTTTTTGCAAAATCAACCACTGATATAATAGTGCCAAATGGAAAAGAGTCCTTACATATCCCGAATTTTTTATCCAACCACTAAGACCTATGACTATGCCTTGCATATTTGTAGAAAATATTGTCCTTAAACTTAAAATAAAATCTTAGAGAGAGAGATAGGGAGAGTGGGAGAGTTAGATTTTAGCTCTACACATCAGAGTTTTAAAAATCGGATGTCCTATTTGTGCCCACATAGACCTAAGGGTTAATGGTAGAGAGTGGGAGAGTGGGAGATTGAGAGAGAGAGAGGGACAGTGGGAGAGTGAGATTTTAGCTCTACACATCAGAGTTTTATAAATTGGATATCTGATTTCTGCCCACATAGACCTAAGGGTTAATGGTAGAGAGTGGGAGAGTGGTAGATGGAGAGAGGGAGAGGGGGAGAGGGGGAGAGGGAGATTGGGATGGAGAGAGGGAGAGAGGGAGAGAGAGAGAGGGTTTAGGGTTGAGGGAGAGAGGGAGAGAGGGAGAGTGGGATATTGAGAGAGGGAGAGAGGTAGAGTGATAGAGGGAGAGTGGGAGGGAGAGAGAGGGGGAGGGAGAGGGGGAGGGAGAGTGAGGAGGGAGAGGGATAAAGGGAGAGTGGGAGAGTGAGAGAGTGAGGGAGAGAGGGAGAGTGGTAGATTAAGAGAGGGAGAGGGAGAGTGGGAGGGAGATATAGAGGGAGGGAGATTGGGAGGGAGAGAGGGAGGGATAGGGAGAGAGAGGGAG
>CM021110.1:134905105-135014240 GCA_007115665.2 Sequoiadendron giganteum | reverse complement strand
AGAGAGGGTTTAGGTTTGAGGGAGAGAGAGAGAGAGAGAGAGAGAGAGAGAGAGGGAGGTTGGAGAGGGGAGAGGGAAGCGAGAGAGGGTTTAGGGTTGAGAGAGAGAGAGAGGGGGGGAGAGTGGGAAGGAGAGAGGGAGATTGAGAGGGAGAGAGAGAGAGGGGGGGGAGAGGGGAGAGAGATAGGAGTGATTGAGTGAGAGACTTGGGAGAGATAGAGGTGGAGAGAGAGAGAGAGGGAAAGAGATAATATTTAAATATTTTATATATTAGTAATATATATATATATATTTAAATATTTATAGATTAACTAAAATATTTAAATATTATACATAATAATATAATATATTATATATTAAATACATAATTTGGTAAGAGATTATCATAAATTGTATATTATATATTACATTATAAACTATATTGTATATTATATATATTAAATTATAAACTTTATTGCATTTTTGAAATCATATATTAAAAATTGTATAAACTTTTTAGAACTCATATCTAAAACATATCAGATATTGGATTCGAATCAGATATCCAATTTGAATCCGATATCTGATATGATGACACAAAATTTAATGCCTAGGGATTAGGCTCGGGCTTGCTTTGGAATTTGGTTCGGACCTGCCAATCCTAAGAAGTCAACACGAAAAATGTGTTTAACAACTTACCTTGCTTTTCCAGACATCGGCCATGTGGCTGATGACTTTTATTTTACCCAAAATTGATGAAATGTAAAGGGTTTATAAAGGAGCTTCTCAGCTTTCTACCAATATAAATTATACTTTACTTTGAATCTAATAAATAATTATTATTCATTTTTTATTCAAATTACGACTAAAGTCTTGATTGATAGTCTGATAGAAAAACATCTATAGATTTCAAACGGTATCAAATTTTTTTAATCCAAAACATGTGTCACATTCTATGCTTGCCATACTATAGGATTAAAAAAAAATGAATTTCATGAAGTTTTAACCAAGTTAAGGTGGTTAGACATACAAGTTTTTATATTTTTTAAAAGTTGTAATAAAAAATTCATAATTAACTATTTACTTGAAAAAAAATTACAAAAAAATATGCATCACATCTAGACATGAGTCTTCTAATTATATCTAAAATATTATAAAAAAATGTTACCATTTTATTATGGTTAGGGTGGTCAAACAGACACCTCCTTTTTTTTCTTTCCCTGAAATTTTAGTACTACTACATTGAAATTTCAATTTTTCACCAAATAGATTTTATTTTTACAAAAAATAACCTGGTAGTTTAGAAACTACATTCAATTTTCCATAGATTCAATTTTTACATATTTTTGAAAGAATATAGATAAATTATTCAAATTTTTATGTCAAGTTGCCTAACTCTAATTTTTCTGAATTTTCATTGCCACTTAAGGGCCTGTTTTTTCCATGATGGTCCTGCACATACCCATTAAAAAAATGCATTCTTGGGAATTTTTCATCATCTAACCTTCTTTTTTTTATGATAGAGAATTGATTTTATAGCCTATAGCCCATTTGAACTCATTTTTTAGTATTTTTTAGCTCTAAATTGTATTTTTGTAGGTCTTTCTACCTTCTTGCAACTTCATCATAGATCATGTATAGGCTTGCAAATCAGTGTATATCCATTCTATATGTATTAACATTTTTTCTATTCATCACTTTAAACATTTTTTAGCATTTTTTAACTCACTAACTCTATTTTCTATCATAAATTAATCTTAAAGGGGGGTATGCTAGTTAAATATCCTCTTGAACACCCCTAAATAACTTGTTATCTAGAAATGGTACAAGATCCCATGTATAATTCTTTTTCAAAACTGTCATTTTTTCATCCATAGTAATCTTCCAAAATTCTACATCATTGATATCTAATGCCTCTACTACTGATCTAGGTTCATCCATGTTAGTATTCAAAGAAAAAATGCATCTCCAATCATTAGGTGAATACCTTTTAGGTGGTTTTCTATGCCTTGTAGACCTATGAACAAGTTGAGTTGGAGGTTCTTCCTCCTCTTTTGAATATGTAAAGCTAGATGATTTCTCCTCAACTACTTCTCTATCCATGGGCCTCAATTCAACTTTCTCAAGTGTAGAATGAATTTGAATCACATCTTCTTGTTTACTTTGTTTTGGTTGCAATGTAACAAAAGAATGCTTAGTGTCTCTAAAAGTAACATTTCTACTATATATTACCTTTTGTACAATTGGATCTTAAAGCTTGTATCATTTCACACCATAACTATACCTGATTAAGATACATCTCATAGCCTTGTTCTCCAACATTGTTAGCTTCTCCTTTGGCACATGTGCATATGCCTCGCAACCAAAAAAATGAAGATGTCTTAATGAAGACTTGTCTCCCAACCATGCCTTTATAGGCATCTTATCAACAAGATTTGATGTAGGAGACCTATTAATCATGTAACAAGTTGGTGTAATTAATTATGTTGTACCTTGTCCTAGGTCATTATTACACCTTAGTTAAGTTTACTTAGGGACCACATAGGAGGTAGTTGCAGCTTTTCCACTTTTGGTGGACTTATCATATTATTACTTTATCACTTCCACCTTTCATGGCCATATCATGTGATTAACTCTCCACCTTTTATGGTAGATCCACCTTTTGTGGTGATTATCACATTATCACTTTTCCACTTTAGGTGGAGTGATATCTTTTCACAATTATCTCATGTCTTAAGATTATGACAATTTTCATAATCTTATGCCCTCCTATGTACTCACCTTGGCTATACAACCAAGGGATATCTACTATATTTGTACATTGACACATATATTATATTTACATTATTGGCAGAATACAACTTATTCTTGTCATATTGTTTATGTCTCTCTTATGCTTGTGCTTCCATTAGGCCTCTAGATCTTAGGTGGGTACCTTCATAGCCAATTCTTACATGGTATCAGAGCAATTGGAGTGCCTTTGGATTTTCATTTTGGAGATATCTTGAGTAAAATCTTATATTTTCTTGACAAAAATACCAGATTCTAAGGGGGTTCAATTTTTGGCCTTGTATTGCAGGTGCATTTTTGGAGCTTGTTGGATCAGATCTAAGCTCACCATTGCATTTAGAGTGTCCAAGAAAGTTAGATTTTCCTTTTTTATTGTCTCAATTGGAAATTGGAGGCCAAATCTATAAGGGTTTGAAAATTGGAGGTGGTTGCCAGATACAAGAGGTGTCCATATTTTTGCAACATTTCCAGCCAAAAAGGACATCACCATCGTATTTAGAAGGGCCAAAAACCCTAATATCGAATGCCAAATCGCCCAAATCGGAGTAGTTATCTGATGAAGCAAAAACCATTTTTCTCAAGAATTTGTATGACCCCCCAAATCACCATTAATGTTGATGGTACGATTTTTAAAAAAATAAAATATTTTAGCTATTGTTTGAAAAAAAAATTGTATTCAAATATTTTGATTTGAAAAATTAAAAATTATAAAAAAAAACATCAAACAAAAAATATGTGAACTCCTTTTTGTAATAAAAAGTACTACTGCAACTTGTAGAGTACATGGGGCCCATAAGGCACCACGTGGCATTGACCCCGTGTCCCCCCACACCAGTCAGTCAGTATTTTACCAGCGGTAAATCCATCGACCGGTTAGCCACCACTGACAAAAAATATTCGACGGTGACCAAAAAAAATCCGGCAACCAACACAAAGAAGATTCTGATGGAATATTCAAGATTCACCATCGGCCTATTCTAATGTGGCAAGGAATATTCTGATTTCTTAGAATATTCCAGCAGAATTTTCTAGCACAGAACTGACGACAGCCATGACGAATAGACGACCATCAAAATTAACTTTGTCATCATGTGACAGCCAAATGAATGTCAAATTTAGGCAATTGATTTCTAATGTCAGCAGGGAGTCATCATTTTCAAAAAAAAATTGCCCCCCTCACCAATGGAGTTTTGATTCTTTAGTCCAACTTTGAAGCTTCATATCTTGCTCATTTTGAATCCCTTTTTCGAGCAATTTTTTTTTATTTGCACTAATATTTTGCGCTCTATGCACTAGTCTGATCTGTTTCTAGTTTTGATGCCTATTTTTTCCAAAAAATATAGTTTCTCATAGGTGTAGCTGAGTTGTCACCATTTTTGCAACTTTTGGGCCTCCGTTCAGGATCATACGAACTCCTTTTCAAATTTTGTTTTTATTGAAAGTGCATGATTTTTCCTAAAATTCACAGTGGTTCTATTAGTTTGTAGTAATTGTGATTAGAAATTGTACTTTCAGCACTTGGTCATTTTTGGCCTATTTGGCATTAGTAAAGATAAGATCTCAATTTTCTCTTTTAAATTAGTCATTTGAGTTTGTTGTTGCCTACTTAAGGCTGTTGTAAAATATTGAAAATCAGAAGCCCACTTTGCTTGGCTTGCAAGTGGCCATTGTAAATGCACTAAGTATAAAGTTCTAAATCATCTTTTTGGGGGGGGTTCTTTGATTGAGTGAATTTGGGGGGGTGTCTTGTGTGATTGTTCCTATCTCTCTCTCTTGTTCTCTTTCTTTTTTTTGCTATGGGTTCTCCTAAGTTTCCTTTGTTAACTCCACATAGCTCTGCTTCTTGGGAAATTGATGCTTGGAGTAAGTTAATGGAAAAATGATTAACTCATTATATTGATGGAACTATTGTTGTACCATTTGATCCTAAAACTGATCCTAATGCTCATTTGGATTGGCTCACTAAAAATACTATGGATCTTGGAACTTTGAGGAAATATGTGTCAAAATATCTAATCTTTCAAATTGAAAAGTGTAAAACAATTAAAGAAGCTTGGGAAAATTTTGGTCAATTGTATGGCCAAGTTGATGAGATTAGAGGTTATCAGCTTGAAAATGATCTCACAATGTTAGATCCCAATAATTTTGATACAATCCAAGACTATGTCACTAAGGAAAATGAGCTAATATCACAACTTAAGGATTGTTTCATTGACAAAAAGGATGCACAATTGGTCTACATTTTGTTGGGAAAGCTTCCATCAAAATATGCATCATTTGTTTCTAGCTTCCAAACCCATCACTTGACAGTGAGTAGTTCTTTCACTCTTCCATCATTTGATGCA
Source organism: Sequoiadendron giganteum (assembly GCA_007115665.2). NCBI lineage: Eukaryota > Viridiplantae > Streptophyta > Pinopsida > Cupressales > Cupressaceae > Sequoiadendron > Sequoiadendron giganteum. The sequence continues at coordinate 135,009,126 of CM021110.1, read as the reverse complement.
TTCACAAAAAAATTGATCTTAGAGCAAGAAAAACTGAAAAGCATGGGGATTCTCAAGTCTTCAAAGTCCAAAGCTTTGGTGGCTAATCAAGGGAATAAGGGACTCAAGTAAAGGGTTCTAACAAGAAGCGGAAGTAGTTTAAGCCAAAGATACAACAAGATAAAGCACAATAATCCTCTCCATAAAAATGGAATTATTTACCTTCTTCCAAGAAGGGAAATTCAAGCAAGAAGGAGAGACCAACTTGTTCATATTGCAAGAGATTTGGTCATGATGAGAATCATTGTCACACTAAGCAAATTGATGAATTAACAAACATCATCAAGAAGAACAAAATCAATTTTCCCTTTTCCTACAAGAAGAAGTATTCATCTCCTTCCACTTCCTCTCAATCAAAAGGAAAAGGGCAAGCATTTATGGCTACTATAGGTTCTTCATAGCAATGGATACTTGACTTGGGTGCCACTCATCACATAGGTTCTATAAGGGAGCAATTTTCTTCTTTGGATCCATCTAAGGTACCTCACATCTTCATAGGAGATGATACTCAAGTGGAAGTTGAAGGAAAAGGTGTGGTTGTCATGGATGATGGAACATTTGAGGATGTTCTCTATGTTCCTAACTTAAACACCAATCTTCTTTCAATCTACCAAATCACTCACTTTGGAGATGGCAAGAAAGTTGAGTTTCTACCAAATTTAGTTGTGGTAAAACAACTTAAGGATTATGCCTTGGTTGCAGTGGGATAAGCCAATCGCAACACATGGCTTTATTCATTCTCCCACTTTATTCCTAAGTCTCCTACAACATTGCTCACTCATTCAAATTCGAAAAGTAAGCTATGGCATAAGTGGTATGGACATCTCAATTACCGCTATCTTCAACAACTTAGTTCCAAGGATATGGTTACAGGACTCCATCAAATCAGCTTTTCCGATGGTGTATGTTCAGGTTGTTCCTTGGGTAAGCATCTAGAAGAGAATTTTGACAAAGGGAATTCTTGGAGAGCTTTGGAAGTTCTTCAATTGGTTCACAGTGATGTAGCAGGTCCATTTCTAGTGCCATCATTTAGCAAATACCACTATGTCCTCACCTTCATTGATGACTACTCCTGCTTCAGTTGGGTCTATTTTCTTGTTCACAAGAGTGAAGTGTTTGATAGATTTCTTGTCTTCAAGGCTCATGTTGAGAAGCAATCAGGGAAGGAAGTAAATATTATTTGCATAGACAATGGAAGGGAATATGTGAACAATAGACTTGAGGAATTTTGTACTCTTGAGGGGATTGAACTTCAACATTCAGTTGCCTACACTCTACAACAAAATGGTGTTGTTGAAAGGAAGAATAGAACCCTCAAGGAGATGGCTCATGCTTTTTCTCTTGGTTGTCAATTTTTGGCCGAAGCTATCATTTGTGCCACTCACATTCAGAATTGAGTTCCCCACAAGGCTTTGAAGGGTATGACTCATTTTGAAGCTTGGTGTGGTTGAAAACCAGTTGTGAGACACTTCAAAGTTTTTGGTTGTCCAACTTGGGCATGCATACCTCCAGAGAAGCGCAAGGCATTCAAACTTTAGATTAGGCCTTGCATCTTTGTTGGATATCCTAAAGGTGTTAAGGAATATAGAATTTTGGATCCCGAGACACATGAGCTATTCATTAAGAGGAGTGTTCACTTTGAAAAATCTCTCCTAGCTTGACCTCTAATCCTCCTCTCCCTTCCTCCATAGTGGAAAGTGATGATAGTGATGATAGTGATTCAGATGATGATTCTCCCTCAACTCTGACTCGTAGGATTATACCTTTGCAGGGTCCACTTGTAGTTGAGAAGCCTCATCCTTCATCTCCTACTAGACCTTGTTGGGCTCGAAAAAATCTTGAATCAATAGGTTCTCTTGTTAGCGATCCTTCAGATACTCGAAGGACTCAGTCACAACATCAGGATTTTCCACATGCCTTTATTACTACTACTTCCAATCCATAGTCTTTCAAGGAAGCATCCAGAGTTCCATAGTGGGATTCAGCAATGGAGGAAGAGTATAGTTCCTTGATGAGGAACAACACGTGGGATTTAGTTCCACTCCCTAAGGGGAGAAATATGGTTTGATGTAAGTGGATCTATCAGACCAAGTATGCATCAGATGGAAGTGTTGATAAATAAAAGGCTCGGCTTGTGGAAAAAGGTTTCTCATAGGTTGTAGTTGTTGATTATACAGAGACCTTTGCACCCATTGCTAAGATGAACTCCATTCGCTTGACACTTTTTATTGCTACAACTCATGGTTGGGTTGTACATCAAATGGATGTGAAGTGTGCATTTCTTCACAGGGATCTTCATGAGGATATTTACATGGAGCAATTGTAGGGATTCACACAAGATTCTTCTTTGGTTTGCAAATTGAGGAAATCTCTCCATTGGCCTCAAATAGGCCCCTAGGGCTTGGTATGCCAAGATGGATTCCTTTCTTCTCTCTACATAATTCACTAGATGTCATTCAAATCCAAATGTCTACATTTTGTGATAGGGTGACTCTCATTTGCTACTTGTTCTCTATGTTCATGACTTGATCATTACAAAGAGTACCTCATTCATCATTAGTAGTGTAAAATCTGCTTTACAGGACAGGTTTTCTATGATTGACTTGGGCCTTTTGCACTATTTTATTGGGATTGAGATCTCTCAGTCATCTTTTGGGATCTCTCTCTCTCAGCCGAATTATGTTCTTGATATTGTAGCTCGGTTTCACATGGTTGATTGTAATCCTACTTTGACTCCCTTTCTTTTAGGAATCAAGCTTGAGGCAAAGTTTTCTACTCCACTTGTTGATGCCACTTTGGATCATTAGCTTGTTGGGAGTCTCATCTACTTGAATCACACATGCCTTGATATCTCCTTTTTAGTTGGAATGGTTTCATGCTTTATGCAAGAACCAAATGAGATTCATTGGAAAGCAATAAAACACATCTTGCATTACATACAGGGTACACATCATCATGGGATTTACTATGTAGAAGGTATAGGACTTACCTTGGTGGGATATATAACTCTCATTGGGCTGGTGATGTTGATGATCATAATTCCACTTCTGGCTACAAATTTCATCTTGGTTTTGGCCCTATTTGTTGACAGAGTAAGAAGCAACATGCTATTGCTCTTACTTTGATTGAGGCTAAGTATCGAGGGGCTATTAATGTTGCTATTAAGGCTATTTGGCTTCAACATATTCTCACTAATTTTGGATTCACTATTCCACATCTGGGAGTCATACATTGTGTCAATCAAAGTTCCATCTAGATCTCAAAGAATCCAATTCATTATTAGAGAACCAAACACATCGAGATCCATATGCACTACATCAGAGAGCTGATACAGGAGTAGGTCATTGATTTGCAGTATTGTCCTATAGCAAAGCAGGTTGCCGGTATATTCACCAAAACCTTCACTGAGAGTACATATCATGATTTGTGAGCTCTCTTGGGGGTGAGGGATGTTTCATCTAAGGAGGTCACTTGACTTCTTCATTCTCTCTTATGGGGGGACTTTTTCCTCTTCTAGGGGTTTTGTCCTTCTCATACATTTGAGATCCTTTTTCTCTTGTTTTTCATCTCTCTTTTGGGGGGGATTTTTTTCCCACGTGGTTTTCTCCTTTTCTCCACTTTATGATAGATTCCATTGCATTTGTACATGGGTACCTAACATGGCCTAGTTTCCAGGACCCATCTTGCACTATTTTCATTTCTGTGCATTCTCCCTAAGTTGCACTTAAGGGGGGGTGTTGATGTAATTAATTGTGTTGTACCTTGTCCGAGGTCATTATTACACCTTAGTTAAGTTTTCTTAAGGACCACATAGGAGGTAGTTGGAGATTTTCCACTTTTGGTGGAATTATCATGTTATTAGTTTATCACTTCCACCTTTTGTGGTGATTATCACATTATCACTTTTCCACTTTAGGTGGAGTGATAGCTTTTCACAGTTGTCTCATGTCATAAGATTATGACACTTGTCACAATCTTGTGCCCTCCTATGTTTTCACCTTGGATATACAACCAAAGGGTCTCTACTACATTTGTACATTGACACATACAATCTATTTTCATTATTGGCAGAATACAACTTATTCTTGTCATATTGTTTCTATCTCGCTTATGCGTGTGCTTCCATTAGGCCTCTATATTTTGGGTGGCTACCTTCATAGATAATTATTGCACAAGAAGTGACAACAAATTCAACTAAAAACCTTTGTTTTACACTAGAACCACTCAATATACTCTTAGCCTTCTCCATCTATGTCTTTTTCATTCTTTCTACAACTCCATTCTATTGTGGAGAATATAGAGTTGTCTTTTGTCTATGAATATCACATTCTTTACATAATCTATCAAAATAATTAGAGAAAAATTCATCGCCATTATCAGTCCTCAAATATTTTATTTTATTTATAGTTTACAACTCAACCATTGAGCTTTAAATTCTTTAAAATGATTGAAAACTTTAGATTTACTCTCTAGGCAATATACCCATGTCCTATTATAATCATTAATAAATGAAGCATAATATGTGGATTTCCCAACTGAAGGAACATCTATAGGATCAAACACATCAAAATGAATAAGAATTAATACACCATAATATTTATGAGAACTCAATTAAAATTGAACATGATTTTGTTTTCCATAAATGCAATGCTCACAAAAATCAAATTCAAGATTACAATCAGACAACCCTTCAACAAGGTTTTTATTTTTTCAAGGTCCTTAGACCCTTTTCTCTAATGCGGCCAAGCCTTTGGTTCCATAACATTTTTCTTTGTAAGTAAATTTCATTCAGAAGAAAGAGAACCCTTGGGTACCCAAAATCCATGACCATCTACTAAAGATGAAACTCCCACCTCTTCCGTGGACTTTATTTTCATATAAGTACTATTACACCCAACAGTGCATGCATCAAGATTACACAATGTGTCATATATAACACCTTTAGCAATCACCATTGAACCTTTAACCATCTTTCATCCTACATCATAAAATACTACCTGCACACCTAAATCTATTAGTTTGATCACAGATAAAAAAATTCTATGTTAATCCAAGGATATGTAACACACCATTAATCATTTTTATTCTACCATTAGGAAGCTTGATTCTAACTTTACCATGGAAAAAAATATTTAAATAAGAATCATCACCCAAGTACACCTTACCTTCATCAAATTCTTCATATTTAGAAAACCAATCTCTATTAAAGGTCATATGGAAAGATGCACCTAATTTAGTTAATCGTGCATCATTACTTGCACGAGTTGTCAAAGTTGCAATAAATGCATCACCATCTTCCTTCTCAAACTTAGAATCAAAATAAAATCTCTTATTTTTCTTATTCTTTTCTTCTTTTGTAATCCTTACAAATATGTCTAGGCTTACCATAGTTTCAAAAAATAAGTTTGACTTTCTAGGAGATTTGTATCTCCCTTTAGACTTGGATTTTTCATGCTTCTCATTCTTCTTTCCTTTTTCCTTAGGTCTTCCAAAAACATTTAGGTCCTACTTGGAACTAATAGATGTCTTTCTCCTCATATTTTTAGAAAGTAAAGAACCCACCACATCTCTATTCTTCAATGTAACAAAAGTACTCCCAATAGCCATAACAAGAGAATCCCACGAGTCAGGCAAAAACAAAGCAATATTTGGCATTTCTCCTCATCCATTTTGACACCAATGGATGTGAGTTGGGTCATAAACATATTGAATGCTTCCAAGTGGTCTATAATTCATCCACCCTCTTCCATTATCAAGGAATACAATTTATTCCTTAATAAAATCTTGCTCACTAAAGATTTGGGTTGATACATCTCACCAAGTTTATTTCATAGTTTCTATGTAGAGGTCTTTTTGGAAATTGATTAAAACTGAGTCTACCAAGCACAATTTGATTAGACCTTGTCTTTATGATCCATAACATCAGATTGAGTAGCCAAAGTAAGATCTACATAAGCCTTGAAACATTCTCATCAACATCGTCCCAGAGATCTCAATCTATCAATAGATCCTCCATCTTTAGCTTCCACATTTCAAAATTATTTTCTAAAAATTTATCCACCACTATTATCCGTAATGAGCTTGTCATCTGAAAATTACTACAACAAGATCACAAAGTATATTTTACACAAGCTCTCACTCAAATGTAGTTTAGTTTTAAAAATCCAACAACCCACAACTGAAACCAAAGGTGATCAAACTCTGATACCACTTGTAAAGAAGCTAAGGTAGCATAACAACTTCATACACTAATATTGAGAGGAGGATAATGCAAAAATTTACTGTTCTTCTCAATAGTTACAAAAAATTAAACATAAATATCATGCATACCACAACATAATGATTTACATAGGGAAAACCTTTTTGAGAGAAAAAAACCCTGAACACTCAAAAAGTCACCCAATATATTATTCAAAAACCATAAAGATTACAATATACTTGAAGAGAAATCTTCTCACAGGTTATCCAAGGGAAAAACGACCACTATCATACTTTTAGAATACATCACAAATACACAATCATAATACAATGCCCTCATAGACTAGGGTTTCCTTCTAGGGCAAGTCAAGCCAATAAAATATCAACCATCAGATCTGAGACCTAATGATGAATGATCCAGATTTATAATTATAAAATATATAGTTAAGTGCATGGATCTGTGACACAATTTTGGCTCTTAAGATGTCACTTTTTTTTTTAAGTCAGCAAAATATGATTTGAACGAGAAAATGAAGATATTTACACTCAAAATTTTAAGATGCAGCAAGAACAAAAGTTAAAATGCTCTGAGTCTAGTTTCTAAGATACTATTTTTTTTTTAATTTATTGAAAATTAAGGGTCTCAAAAAATTAGGGGAAGGATGTTTTTATCAAAAAAATAGCATAGCACGTGAGGGCTCCCCCCTTTTTTATTAACTTTTTTTAGAATTTCAAAATTCCCAATGGTGAGAAATTAGCTAACACCATGTAGTTTATCCTCGGTCTTTCGGATAATTTTTTAATGAATATATAATATTTTATGAATTTTCAAAGTGGATACATCTTGAAAAGCTAAAATTTGAGCGTGTTGCCCCCTATATTTTTTGAAAACTAATCGAAAAAACAAAAAATTCATCATCATGTGTAGAATGGAGTCTAGTTTCAAAAATAATAATTTGTTTCACATTTTGATGAGCGAGTAAAAATCTATCCTAAAACTAGCACATGTTGCTTTTTGACCAAAAAAAAAGGCATTTACAATAGGAGCCATTGATCAAAACCTTAACTAAATCAAAATGAAAAAATAATTATTTATTTAGATAGCTAAGAGAGATTTTAATGCTATCACAGTTTTTTTATAAACTTTCATTGAAGGACGTGCAAATGATATGGGGAGCATGAATGAAAATATGATGAAATTTGGAAAAATCCTATCAATTAACACGTCCAAAGTAGGTCATTTGGCGTGTGCCAAATGTGACATGTCATTTGGCGAGCACCAAATTTGGTGCTCACCAAATGACCTACTTTGAAAAAAAACTTAATTTCCCCTCTCTTTGGTCAAAAACTTTGGTAATTGTTGTGCACTTTTTGCACACACGCCCCACTAATTGTGGGGACCCTCTTTCTTTTTTTGCTTGCTTGGTTTTGTGCCTTAATGACCATTTTTCCAATTGAAGTGGCATTCTTTAGAGCTGTATTGAAAATTTGAAGTTTTAGCTTCATCTCGAGTTTTTCACTGTTTTCGGGAAAATCCGCATGGGCCGGATTCTCCCGGTTCCTTCTTATTGTTTGAAATCGACCTTTTGCACTACTTTCAGGAAAGTCCGCACATCCTGGATTTCCCCAAAATCTGTGGCGGTTTCGAATCCCCAAAATTCATGGCGATGTTGAATCCCCAAAAGTTCTTTGTGGTTGCGGTTGTCTTGTCGGATGCATTAATGGCATTTGTATGAGGGTTTGGGGCTTTGATATATTGATACTTTGAGAAGTAATTGATCATTTTGAGTTGTGCATCTGATATCATTTGAGCTTGTGTGTTGAGGTTCTTGGTGTTTTGCTAGGTATCTGGATCCTCAAGGTTATTTGAGTTGTACATTTGCTTTTGAAGTATGTGGGTTGTATCCAGTCTGCATCGAGTGGCTATTTATTAGTTTCCTTTGCGCTTCCATGGTATGTATATGCACCCTGTGTTCTCTATTGGTTTCGATCACTTTTCATCATTTTTCTTGGGGGTCTTTCTTGGTTTTCTGGTTCTTCTTGGTGTGTGCCCTCATTGAGCGTTTCTAGGTTCCATTGATGCAACAGTTCATTTTGTTGATCAAATGTTTATGCTTGGTCTGGTGTTGGTTCTTGTTTGGGCTTTGGTTCGCCGTGGTTTCAAGATTTCCGTTTTAATGTATGAAAAATTCATCTATGCTTTCATGGCAGGAATTTAGAGTTCCCAACCTAGGGCATGGCCATTTCTTCTCGAAATTGTTGAGAAGTGGGTCATTAGTTCATGTTTTATTCATTAAGGTCCTAGGTGGGCTTGGTTTTGGATTTCTAGCTTGGATCCAAAGGGGTTTTGAATTGTTTTGGTGAAAGTACTGAGGATATAGATAGGTTTGGGTTCACAAGGTCTTCACAGAGTTCTGCTTCCTCCGGATTTTTTGAATCTTCTATCTCCTCTTCTTTTTTCACTCTCTATCGGATTTCATTTGGCTTTGCCAAAATCCATTCCATCCAGATTTTCCCGAGGTCCACAGTCGGGTCATTTTACTGATGATGAGCTTTGATACTATTATATCTGGCTTCACCAAAATCTGTTCCATTCGGATTTTCCCAAATGATTCGTGTCCCTTCATTTTCCTGAGTTAGTTAGAACTGTTATTGATTTCGCTAGAATCCATCTCCGAAGAATTCTTCCGGATGTTTTTGGGAAATGTTAAATTTGATGGTTATGAATTGTGGGTTTCTTGGTAGTACATTTGATTAACTTAAGGAGCTTATGCTAAGTATTCTTAATGATTTTCCTTGTTCAAGTTGGTGATTTAAATGATGTTTTGGGATTTTGTTTGTTTGGTTCACTGGAATCTGCCTGGCCCGGATTTTCCCGAAATCCTTCCTTGTGCAGAATCCGCGAGGGGGGCTAAATCTCAAACTTTGAGATAATGATCTTTTGCACTTATTGCTTATTTTGAATCTAATTATATGTTATCTTTATGTGCTCACAGGTGGGTTCAGGATAGAATGTTTCTAGTCGAGGCAAAGGAAAGGCAACTGACCTTGGTGCTGAGGCATCTACTATCTCGGATGCAGAAAAGGTTAAGTTAAACATAAGGAGCAAAGTTCCTAAGAGGAAGTTGACTTCCATTTGGTCAGGGATTACGGACACGAACATTGGCATGCGGGATTACGAGGAATTCAAGGTTGAAATGTCAGCATCTAACCTTCCTCTATTATCAAGGAGAATGGTGGACTTTGGATTGGACCATGTGGCAGGCTTTCCTTCTACAGTGTAGTGTTATGAGCTGGTGTTAGAGTGTGCCAGGAATTATGATAGGGGTACACAAAGGATTATTGGCCCTTAGGGTAGGATTCTTGCAAGATTTAGTCCAGTCTCCATTGCTGCAACCTTTGACATGCCTGATAGGTCTCATGTGGTAGCCTTTGACAAAGATGGGGCTAAGAAATATTATGAAGAAAACATTGTTAAATCTCAACAGGTGATTAACTCTTGGTTGAAGAAGCCTAAATCTCACTTCTCTAAGTTTCCTAAGCAACTGTTCAAGCTTAAGTTCAAGAGAGAATATTATAATGTTATCACCCTTCTCAGCAGGTTGGTATGATTGAAAAGTGCAGGGATTTTTGAGACTTGGATGTTCCATATAATTAGTAGAATGGAGCAGGGATTTGATTATCACTGGGCAAGTGCCATTAGTGCTGTGATCCACCATCAATTGTGCAATGTCTTGCAAACCAGGACTTTTACTATGACTTCTTATCTACTGTATTCATTGGCAAGACCTCATCCGTATAAGGGGTTGAGCACTAGAGGTATCTTTGGGTAAGATGTTATCTACGAGGTGTATCCACAGTTGCACCTAACTGGTGGAAGTTATAGGGGATCAAACGATGCCTTCACTATGTACATTACTAGATTGCTCTAAGGTGCAGAACATGTAAGAATCTCAGACAACTCAAAAGAATTGATAGGAAGGTATGGAGCTTGGTTTATTCAATTCCCCACCTTTTCATAAATTAGGGTTGATGGTTTTCAAAGGGCTCCTTATAGATTCCCTAGATATCCAACTGATCATGTTGTGCTATTGGAAGTCACTAGGAAAATTTATGACTTTGACAATGTAGTAAAGGGAGAAATGCATAAGACAGGTTTTGGGAATGATTTCCCTTTGAAGATAGGAATGGGTGAATTTTGTGCCTCCATTCAGTCTGCTCATGCTTCGGAGGATGAGATGGGTACTCTTGGTCTTTCCTTCCACACCAAGAGGACAAGATTTGACATAACTAGTGAAGCTCAAAAGAGGTCCAACAGGGATTACAGCCACAAGCCTCATATTGAGGATTATTGGGTTACCCTCGTTGATGAGTTTGAGGTGTGGAAGAAGAATTTTTCCAGACTGCCAGTGGACTTGGTAAGGTTGTATAATGTAAAGGCCATCCCTGACTAGATTGAGGAGGATGGAAATGTTATCCTAGGTCATGTTTATGAGGTAGTAAAAGATAAACTAGTTGGAGAAGTTGATTGGTTAGAGGAGGAAAAGACTGATTTGGATCAGGTCATGGCCCCAGTAATTAGGTACACCAAGATGTGGTTGAAGCATAAGATGCTAGAGCTGGAAAGTGAGGGTGTTCCATGCACCTATGAACTAATGGGAGATTTGGAGTCCCGTTCTGCTTCTGAAGGGTCACTTGAGCGAGAACAAAAAGGCAAAGAAAAGGTAGATTCTCCTTTCAAAGTTTAGGTAAGGGAGGTCCAACCTTAGAAGGTTGTAGAGTTGGCCAAATAGAGAAAGCCTATTGCTAATAAGAGGAAACATTCCTCTAAGAAAGAAGTTGAGAATAATAAGGAAGAATAGGAGGAGGTTGAAAGTGTTCCACCATTGGAAAAGAGAAGTATTATAAGATTATAACAAAAAGGGGAGGAGACTCTTAAGATTGACAAGGTAATTGAGCCACCCGTGGTAGAGGAGGAGAGTTTGAGGGAAAGGACACAAGTTTACATGAGGAGGTCAAGGACTTCTTCTCCAAAGGACACTACTACAATGGAGAAGGTCTCAACCAATATTCCTATTGAGGAATGGGTGAGTGTATCTATTTCCTAGGATGTTAGTAACCTGCAGGAAGAATCAAAGAAAAGTGAAAGTTCTAAGGGTTTGCAAGAAGAAACATTTTAGGAAGGAGACCTCTTTAGGGCAGAAGCAAAAATTGGTAAGGTGTTGCAGTCTCCCTTAGTAGCATATGTAGATTCGCCTACAGGAGAGCAAGTGAACAAATCCCCTCAGTAGGAGGAGGTAGTGACTAAAATGTCATCACCATCCCGAGTTGTAGTAGAGGAACAATTGTAACGAGAAGGGAATCCAGTTGTGGATGTTCCTAGAAGTCCGAGTTTTGAAAGGCATGCACCTGTTGATCAACAAGAGAAAGAATAGGATAGACAAACCACAATACCTACTGGGTCCGCTATTCCCGATTGGCTTGAGAAAGGCTTGAAGAGTAAAATGGTAATAGTGGAGGATGTACCTCCTAATTGGGATGCCCTTATGGCCAATGTGGAGAAGGAAAAAACTAAAAAGAAAGCAAGGGTTATATCCTGAATCGAGAGGGATGGATCCGGTCATAGATTGGCTCATATTGCTACACCTGTTCCAAACAAAGATAGGGACAATGTGACTATCCAAGATTATAATGTGTAGACTATTGATTTGGGGCATGCTACCATAAAGCAAGATATTGAAGAATATGAGGGTTCTAGTGTAGTAATTGTGGGGAGATTGAAGAAGGCCGTATAGACCAAACATGAATTGGAAGGAGAGAATGAAAAACTAAAAAGGTACTTGCAGGAGTTGACGAAACCTTTGCAGGCTATCAATTCCTCCTCTTCGACTGTAGGATTCCTCACCAAGAGACAAACTCCGAGTTAGAAAAGATGAAGGGCACCTCATACGCTACAGTCACTTGGTTGCAAGGTGTTCAAGCGAAGGGGGATGAGGCCATCAAGGGCATTCTATCTACTATAGTTGATGCTATGAGGTTGGTGACATTGTTGAAGACTGTGTTAGCTCAAGATAAGGAAGATACTGACCTCCTACTCCAGAAGGTTACTACAATTATGGGATTCATCGAGGATGAATTAGTAAGATGTGGGATTCTTCTTCTTCCAAGGGCTCATGAACCTTGGGAATGGTTTGAAATCTTGCTCATGAGACAAAGGGCTTTGAAGGAGGTCAATAAATAGGCAAAACAAATTGAGGATGCTCTGACTGATGTGTATGACAAGTGTATTTCATTTTTCGAAGTCATGACTGGAAGAAAGAAGTTTGCTCTGAAGCATCTCAGTTTGGAGCAGCTTAAGGAATGGTGGAGAGATGTGTATTCCCTAGTCAATGAAGGGTCAGTTACTTAGCATCAGTTGGATGATGCAACAACATACATTGTAGTTATTGACAGATATTTGACAAATAAGGTTGATTGGGATGGTACGGTTGGACAAGCAAGGGAAGATATCAAGATTCTTGATAAAAAGATTAGGGTTTTTCCTGTGCCATCAGTTGTTGAGCTGGATAGGGTCCTGCTGGCCATACATGCTGAAAAGGATAAAACTAAAGACAAGGATGGGGAGTAAATATATAGAGTTACATTAATATTTGTGCTTCCCATTAATTTACATGTATTGGGCCACCCGCTTTTGACACTTTGGCGGTTTTGGATGAAATTGGTGCTATGGCACATTTAATATGATCGAATTATTCTTATGGGCTGACCTATCTTGTGGATTCCCTATAAGGGTGGACATGTGGCCTCATTTGAAGAGTAGAGAGAAAATTTTAAATAGAAAGATAGGTAGATCAGGAAAATAGTTAAGTGGTGTTCGAACAAGTTAGGGTTTATTTTTCAAAGCAAATGTTGTAACAAAACAACTTGAATTGTTGCTATCTTGGATGTTATAATATAAGAGGGATATTGTGTTTGGTACTATCTTTTGGAATCTCATATGGCATGGTTCTTGTTATTTAATCTTTCAAATTGCTTAATGTTTATGGTTAAATGATTCAATAATGCTTAGGGTTTCATGTCTGGGATGTTTGTAGCGATCTCTAGTCCATACTTTTTGCAGTTAGCTGATTGTTGGTTGCTTTGCAAAGTTAGCCTGGACTTATATTTGTGTTTAGTTCAACTTTGAAAGTTTTTTCATCTCAATTGCTATAAGGTTGACTGAGTGAATGTTCATGATTTGAAAATCTTTCAATACCTTAGAAGATTGCACTATTTATGTGGAGTTGCAGATTCGTCTGGGTTAAGCAAAAAATAGTTTATGAGAGATTTGTCCATCTTGAGCATCTTATCCTTTGGCACTTTCAATCTTAGGATTAAAAGTAGTTTTAAGATTATCTCTGGAATCCTTTATCTTTTGTTATTTCTTTATTATCTGATTTGTATCAAGTTTGAGAGTATCAATCCATTGCTTATATCTGATAAGTTTGAAATCTAGCTCTGCTCGTAGTAAGGTCCCTTTGTGATTACCAGTATTTTCACATTTTCTCTGAGTTGTTTCGCTGCATTGTCAAGACCTAAAATTAGAGACCTTGGGGTTATATCTTTTTCATAGAGATTTACCTTTCAAGAGAGATAGGATATTATATTATGTCTGAGTTTTTGTTGTGCACAAAACACCATCAATAGATTGGCACTAGAAGGAGGGCATTTGAATAAGCAAGCTAGAGTGTTTCTTAAACGCCATCTCTCCTGAGAGACTTAGAAGAAGAACTAGATCCACTCCAGGAGAGGAAGAATTTCAAGAATTACAAGTCCCTACTAGGTCAAGAAGGACCAGAAGAAGGGAAGAATTATCATTAGTTCATCCACTCCCATCATCTCCATCAGCTTCATCTTCATCTGATTCTGAGGAGATTCCCATTCCACAACCACAACCAGTCATAAATCAACCATTACCACCCCTACCTCTGCCAATGGCTTTTCTTGCTACTAATCCATCCCCATTGATGTTCAATAATTACAATGTTATGCCCAAAAATCCCAAGCATTTATGTTGTAAGTTTCATACTCATGATCCCAATAGAACAGTGGAATAACATATTCAGATTTTTTCAGACTTGTCTGAGAGATAGAGGGGTTAATTATGAGGATGTTGCATGTAGGTTGTTCCCTTATTCTCTAGGAGAAGAAACCTTTTATTGGTATAATCACCTTCCTGCTACTTCCATCCATAATTGGACTGAGTTGGAAGCTGCATTCTTGCAAAAGTTCAAAACTCACATCAGTGCTAATGAGCTATACTTACATTTTACTGGGGTAAAAAGGGAGATTAATGAGCCCATAGGATCATTCAATGATAGGTTCCATAGAGCATATACTAGACTCTAGGCACCTTATGCTAGAAATGAAGATATTGCCTTAGAGATATACCTTGAGTCCGTGGATAGCCTCACAACTACCTTCCTGAAACAAAGGACTAATCCTCCAAATACTTTGCTCACTGCATATGCAGAGGCAATGAAAGTCAACACAGACTTAAGGTAGCATTTATTAGGACCTCTGCCATCTTTGGGACCTATTGCTCACCCCAGGCAAATCCAAGCACTTAATCAGGCCTTGACTGGTCATACTCCAATAATGAATCATGTGTCGTCACTACCTCTGGTTCCTCATCCAGGTCCACCTATAAATCAAGCTCAACCTACAAATTCTTATTCCCAGCAGAGAGTCAATCAACCTTTACAGTAGCAGCAAGTTGGTTTCCCTTCATATTTGTAGAATTCAGAAGTCTTGAATCAAGCTGATGGTTCTGGGAATATACCCGGATATCCTTTGGGAGGTAATCTAGCGCCACCTAGAAATTTGCATAAGGAAAGGTTAGATGAATTGTTTGAACAAGTGAAGAGGTTGAATACCAAGGTAACTTATTTGAGAAATCAGAATAGCCAGCTTCAAGCTGCCTAGAAGAATATACAATCCAATTATGGAAGGGAAAACATAAATTTTGAAAGAGGTCAATACTTTGATAGGAATCAAAATTATGACAGAGGGCAAGGTTTTGGTCACAGTTTTGATAGAAGACAAAGTTCTGGTCATAATTTTGATAGAAACCAACAAGGTGGACAAGGGTTCGGTAGGGGGCAACAACCTAGGAAGAATAGAGCTTGGAATACTGGACCTAACAATGGGGGGATTCCTACTCCCTTGGATTAGCCCTCCACTCAAGAGAAACCTCCAAATGGTGTGTACTTGGCAGAAGCAGCTTTGTCTGGATGGTGCAGACTCCATAAAACAAGCCAACACTCTAAGTTAGACTGTGTTGAATTCTAGACTACAGCTTCTATCTTTCAGTATGAAGTAAAAAATAATGCCACTGGTTAGGAAATTGTGCCTTTGAATCCCTATGATTCTCCAGTACTGGTACTTAATCATGCTCCATTCCCAAAAAGTGAGGAAAACAAACTGGAAGAAGTATCCAGTAATTTTGAGGATGAGGTAGAGTAGGTGTTAAATGAAGATGAGATTTCTCAGTTGTTCAACGAGGACAATGATAATGACAATGGCCTCTTAGATGAGGAGGAAGTTTGTATTGAGGAAGTTCAGATGTTTCAACAACCAACAAAAAAGTATGATTTGAGAAATAGACCCAACAGGGGTCCCAGAGCTAGAGGTCCTTTCACCACTTCCATTCTCCTAATAATTTCAATACTCCACTAGACCCACAAGCTAGTAACAATCCACCCTATCCTCATGTACCAACCCAGTACTTGTCAAAAGGAAATAATGCTGAAGTGTCCAAGAATAAACAGGCCAACAGCTACAAAGAAGTTCATGCTGACCTGAATGTGGAGCAATTGGGTGAATATGTAACTGAAGAATTCAAGAAAATAAAGGTGAGTCTCTTTGCTTTTGAATTATTAAGAGTTCCTATTATTAGAAATGCAGTTTTGGGATCATTTAGTTCAAATACAACAACACAAGGGGTAGCCATGAGTGAGGTTACTACCAGGTCTTCTAATTCTCATGCGCCCAAAAGTCAAATCCCATTTGTGGAAAAGAGGGGAGATAAACATAAAGGTCAGGTTGCACAAGTTGATACTCATTTGAACTTATTTCAAGGTAAGATGGAAACTTCTCCTTTCCTAATTTTTGTTCGTATCTTCGGAAAGAATTTGCATAATTGTCTTCTAGATTCAGGATCCTCTACAAATGTTATGCCTTT
This sequence comes from Sequoiadendron giganteum, assembly GCA_007115665.2. Taxonomy (NCBI): domain Eukaryota; kingdom Viridiplantae; phylum Streptophyta; class Pinopsida; order Cupressales; family Cupressaceae; genus Sequoiadendron; species Sequoiadendron giganteum. The sequence continues at coordinate 134,992,667 of CM021110.1, read as the reverse complement.
TGGTGTTTGTAAAGCATTGGGTATCACTCCTATAGCTTCCCAAAAGAAGGTTACTCAGTTGGATAAAATAGAGGTGAGTGTGGTTGGAGAATTGAACATGATTCCTACATAGCTTGCATCAGATCCTAGGGTGCAACAAGTGATCAATATCCAAGTTGTGGACATTCCTGATACTTATGGGTTGATCTTGGGTAGAGATTTTACTAAGGCTCTGAATGGATATACCTCTATAGATCATTCCCATATGTGGTTACCATGGAAAGGAGTTCCAAATCATATCAGAATTGAAAGAGAGCCTAGGATGAAATATGTGATCACAAAATACCAAAATATCTCAAATGAGATATTAGTGTATGAAGTTAGCATGGGAAATTATGTGTTGGCTACATCAATCACAGAGGATGAAGAAATTTTTATGTTTCAGGATTCTTTAGATGAACACCTTCTGGAAAGCAGTGCTCTTGAGATTTTGATGGAACCAGAGAATGAAATGAGTGAGGAAGATGACAAACAACTTGGTTTGTTGGATAACTTTCAGGAGTTTATATAAAAGTGTATGGAAGATCAAATGCAATTAAAAGAAAGCGTGACGTTCGAAGAACTTCTACTTCCAAGTTGGTGCAGAGTACATGATGCTTCTCATTCTAAGCAAGAATGTGACCTGTGTAGAACTGTAGTCAGACAAATATAGAAATGCATTAAATCAGTCTTACCTACTAGACTTAGTGTATAGGAGGAATCAAATGGTAATAAAGATAAAAGCTCAATACCTTCTATTCCCAGTAAAGAACAAGGTAAATTGGAGCTGAAAGAATCTAATGGTTGTTGGACACTAAGGTTTGATGGATCTAAGTCCAAGTAGGGTGCTGAAGTTGGATTCGAATTGATTAGTCCCAAAGGAAAGAATTATTTTGCTGCTCACATACTCCAGTTTCAATGCACTAATAATGTTTCTGAATATGAGGCTTTGATCCATGGCTTACTGATGGCATCAAGGAAGAAAGTTAAGCTATTAGAGGTTTTTGAAGACTCTGAATTAGTAATCAAGCAAGTAAGAAAATAGTATTCATGTTGTGATAGAAGGATGACCAACTATAGGCATAGAATATGGGATCTGGTAGAAGGTTTTGATGCCTTCAATATACAGTTAATCCCTTGAAACAAAAATTAGGATGTTGATTCCTTAGCACAAGCTTCCAGCACATTACAACCTTTATCACTTTCAGGGTTGAAGAAATTTTCAGTTGAGCTCACTCCAGTCCCTTCAGTACCAAATAATATTACCAACTTTCAAGTGTTTGAAGACAACAAGCATATTTTGGATTTTATTACAAGCTGTGATGTGTTTTCCTCCCAAGTTATTGATGAGGTTGAGCCTCAGGAAGTAGATATAGACTTCAAAGGAATCATCAATCTAAAGACTAATACCATTCCAAGAGCTATGGTGCAACTTGAATGGATTTTTGACTTGGATAAAATAAGGGACCAAGAAAAATAGACTAAAAGAGAGTCCATTAGTAGCCAGTGTGAAACATACAATATGGGGACACCAGATGACTTGAAGAATGTTCTTATTGGCAAGGTGTGTACTCTGGAGGAAAGAAAAGGGATTATCGATACCTTACATACATATCACGATGTAATAGCTTGGAGTTATGAAGATTTGAAAACATATGATACTTCAATCATCACACACACTATTCCTCTAAGATCAGATGTCAAGCCTTTTCGACAAAGAAAAAGGCCAATCAATGCTCTATTAGAACCCATTATTCAGAAGGAGGTGCAAAAACTGCTTTCAGCACGTATTATATTTCTAGTAAGACATTCTACTTGGGTGGAAAATTTGGTTCCAGTACGGAAAAAGAATGGAGAAATCCGATTATGTGTAGATTTCAGGAATCTGAATAGAGCATCAGAAAAGGATAATTATCCAGTTCCTTCACTGGATGAAGTGCTTCAGATTGTCAATGGATCACAAATGATGTCCTTTTTAGATGGATATTTTGGATACAACCAAATCATGGTGCAATATGAGGATAGACACAAAACTGCCTTTACTACCAAATGGGGAACATTTTCTTATAGAAGAATACCATTCGAGTTGATCAATGCTGGAGGTACATTCTAGAGAGCCATGGACATTGCTTTTAAAGATATAATTGGTAAGTGCATCATTATTTACATGGATGATTTAACGATTTTTTCCAAGAAACGAGGTGATCATATATCGGATTTATGCAAGGTGTTTCAAAGATGTAGAGAGTATGGTATTTCACTTAATCCAAGGAAGTGCATTTTTGGAGTCACAAAAGGCAAGTTATTAGGACATATTATATCAGAGCAAGGTATTGACATTGACCCTGAGAGGATTCAAGCCCTCTTGAAGATCCAGCTTCTTGTAAGTAAGAAAGAGATGAAGTCATTCTTTGGAAAGATTAATTTCGTTAGAAAATTTATTACTGGGTTTGCAAAGATAGTTAAACCATTGAATGCTATGTTGAAACAAGAGGCAAAAATAGAATGGGGTGCGGAAGCTAGGGAGGCATTTGCAGAAATTAAAAGGGCTATTGCTGAGGCTCCTATATTGGTGAGTCCAGATTATGCTAAGCCCTTCTATATATATTCATTTGCTTCTGATCATTCTTGTGCTAAAATGTTAACTCAAAAGTCTGATAAAGGGGATGAATAGCCCATAGCCTTCATGAGTAATCCTCTGAAAGATGTAGAATTGAAATACCACAATATAGAGAAACAAGCCTACGCTTTGGTCCGAGCAGTAAAGAAGTTTAGGCATTATATCTTGAGGAATAAAGTTTTTGCCATAGTACCTGATCCTGCAGTAAAGCTGTTATTGATGCAGAATGAGTTGGGAGAGCGAAGGGCTAAATGGGTGACCATGTTACAGAAATATGATATAGAAATTCAACCCATGAAATTGGTAAGGGGACAAGGACTTACGAAGACAATGGCTGAGACAGGTCCTGATCTCACAACCCAACATTATTACCTTCAGGAGGTCTCTCCAAGAGACTAGTATGATGAAATTATTTTTTATCTATTGAATCAGCGGTGTCCTGATCATCTTAACATAGTCCAGAGACGAGCCTTGCGCCTGAGGAAAAGGGCTATATTATATAAAATAAATAATGAGGGTGTTTACTTAAGGTGTTTAGGGAAGGATGAAGTTGCTAGAGTAATGATTGAATTTCATGAGAAATATGGCACAGGCCATGGTTCTGCATCATCCACTGCACATCAAATCTTGAGGGTGGGCTATTATTGGCCCACCTTGTTCAAAGATGTACACCAACATGTGAGAAATTTTCATATCTGTCAGACTACAGCAAGTAAGGAAAAACATGCAGCTCTTCCACTCCAGCCTGTTATTGAGGTAAAACCATTTGCTCAGTGGGGTATGGACTTTATAGGTCCAATCAACCCTCCATCCTCTGCCAGCCATAAGTATATTCTTACTATAACTAATTATTTTACTAGATGGATAGAAGCACTCGCTTGCAAACAATGTACTTCAGATGTGGTAATCAATTTTCTTCAATTAGGGATTATTAATCATTTCGGATGCCCACTATCTTTGGTTTCTAATAATGGTCTTGCATTTGCATCATTGAAATTTTCTAATTGGGCATTTGATCATGGGATTGTTATTAAATTTTCATCTAATTATCATCCCCAGGGTAATGGTCTAGCTGAGTCTTCCAACAAGAACCTGTTGACAGTTATTCGTAAGTTGCTAGAAAAAAATCTTAAGGATTGGCATACCCAGCTCCGATTTGTACTCTGGGCTAACCATACTAGACAGAAGGCATCCATAAGAACCTCCCCTTATCACTTGGTGTATGGTTTAGAACCAGTGTTTCCTATTCAGTTGAAAATCCCTACCCTACAATTCACTAATGAATACTATAATGAAGACGACAAGCACGAAGCCCATTTGGCTGAACTATTGCATTTGGAAGAAAAAAGAGATGAAGCCTTAGAGAACTTTGCTAAACATCAGGGTGTAGTGAAAAGATGGTTTGATAGGAGAGCTAAGGTAAAGGCCTTTAGGATTTTTGACTTAGTTCTTTATTGGGATAAAGCCCATGATCGTAAGGGAGAACACGGTAAATTTGATAAACTTTGGCTTGGCCCTTACCAAATTTCAGAAATCTTGGGAGACATTGCTTTTCGTTTGAAAACCCTCACTGGTGAGGATATCCCGCTGCCTGTCAATGGGCAGTATTTGAAGCATTATTTCCAACCTTGAACTGCTTGCAGTTCACCCTATACATAGTTACAGTAGATTTTCTTTTGTTTGCTTTATTTCTACTTTGCTTTGGTAGATTAGGTTTGCTTTGGTTTGTTTTACTTTTCATTTTTTTTTAATTTTTGGGTCCTAATTTCTTTGGGGCTATTGTGCCTGTGCGCCAGGGCTACTCTATCCGGTCTTGTTCTGAGGATTTCTTTTATGAACTCTAATCAGTTTTTCAGAATCTGGTGGTAGTTTTCTTTTATCTAATGTTCCTTGTACTTAGAATTAGAGTCACTTGTTTTGGATGTGCTTTGGAATATATCTGGGTCTCACATTCTCACACTAAATTAATTTTCTGGAGTTGCATTGGGTTCTTGAGTAGTTTGGCCTAGTGAAAAATCTTGTATTCTACTTCAGCGCCACTATGTTCCTCATCCCTGAGCATGAGTTTCATTACGTACAAAGGTGACAGGAAAAATTTACAAAAAAAGAAAGAAGAAAAGAAACTAAGACATATTGAAAATTCAAATGAGTTTCACCTTATCAGGAGTATCCTAGTATCTCTACCGGGGCTATGGATGCCTGACTAGTAGTAGAGCTATGCTTGGGAGGGTCATAGTGATAATCTCACCCAGGCTATGGATGCTTGACTAGCAATGAGGCTCAATCTAGGTTGCTTTTGAAGTTTGAACTCTTATGTAGCTTGTTCAGGTTTACTCTTGCCCCCATTGCACTTACAGGATGGAAATAAATGCATAATACCCACCCTTGGACCCTCGTATAGGAAAAGGTCTTCTTGCTTGTGGTTTCTGAAACTTTGTTCTCAAAGGTCTTGATGGAAAGATTGAAACCAGAGATTCTAGGTTATTTATCTTTGAAATGCTTTGGAGCATTTCCCCAGCAGAGTCACCATTTGTTGTGCAATTTTTGCACACATGCCCCACTAATTGTGGGGACCGTCTTTCTTTTTTTTCTTGCTTAGGTTTGTGCCTTAATGACCATTTTGACAATTGAAGTGGCATTCTTTCGAGCTGTATTAAAAATTTCAAGTTTTGGTTTCATCTCGGGTTTTTCACTATTTTCAGGAAAATCTGCCTAGGCCAGATTCTCTCGGTTCCTTCTTATTTTTTGAAATCGACCTTGTGCACTACTTTCGAGAAAGTCCCCACATCCAGGATTTCCCCGAAATCCGTGGCAGTGTCGAATCGCCGAAATCCGTGGCGATGTCAAATCCCCGAAAGTTCTTTGTGGTTGCGGCTGTCTTGTCGGATGCATTAATGGCATTTGTACGAGGGTTTGGGGCTTTGATATATCAATACTTTGAGAAGTAACTTGAGCTACAATGGATCTTTGAGGTTATTTGAGTTGTACATTTGCTTTTGAAGTACGTGGGTTGTATCCAATCTGCATCGAGTGGCTATGAATCGGTTTCCTTTGCGCTTCCATGGTATGTATATGCACCCTGTTCTCTATTGGTTTTGATCACTTTTCATCATTTTTCTTGGGGGTCTTTCTTGGTTTTCTAGTTCTTCTTGGTGCGTTCCCTCATTGAGCGTTTCTAGGTTCCATTCATGCACCAATTCGTTTTGTTGATCAAATGTTTATGCTTGGTCTGGTGTTGCTTCTTGTTTGGGCTTTGGTTCTTGTTTGCGCTTTGGTTTGCCGTGGTTTCAAGCTTTCTATTTTAATGTATAAACAAGTCATCTATGCTTTCATGGTGGGAATTTAGAGTTCCCAACCTAGGGCATGGCCGTTTCTTCTCGAAATTGCTGAGAAGTGGGTCATTAGTTCATGTTTTATTCATTAAGGTCCTAGGTAGGGTTGGTTTCGGATTTCTGGCTTGGATCCAAAGGGGTTTTGAATTGCTTTGGTGAAAGTACTGAGGATATAGATAGGTTCGGGTTAACAAGGTCTTCGCAAAATGCCGCTTCCTCTGGATTTCTCGAATCTTCTATCTCCTCTTCTTTTTTCACTCTCTACTGGATTTCATTTCGCTTCGCCAAAATCCATTCCATCCGGATTTTCCCGAGGTCCGCTGTCGGATCATTTTATCGATGATGAGCTTTGATATTGTTATATCTGGCTTTGCCAAAAAAATTTCCATTCGGATTTTCCTGAATGGTTCATGTCCCTTCATTTTCCCGAGTTAGTTAGAACTGTTATTGATTTCGCCAGAATCCGTCTCCGACGGATTCTTCCAAGTGTTTTTGGGAAATGTTAACTTTGATGGTTATGGATTGTGGGTTTCTTGGTAGTACATTTGATTGACTTAAGGAGCTTATGCTAAGTATTCTTAATGCTTTTCCTTGGTCGAGTTGGTGATTTAAATGATGTTTTGGGATTTTGATTTTTTGGTTCGCTGGAATTTGCCTGGCCAAGATTTTCCCAAAATCCTTCCCAATGCAAAATCCACGAGGGGGGCTAAATCTCAAACTTTGAGATAATGATCTTTTACACTTATTGCTTATTTTGGATCTAATTATATGTTATCTTTATGTGCTCATAGGTGGGTTCAGGATAGAATGTTGCTGGTCGAGGCAAAGGAAAGGCAACTCACCTTAGTGCCGAGGCATCTGCTATCTCGGATACAGAAAAGGTTAAGTTAGACATGAGGAGTAGACTTTGTGAGAGTAAGTTGACTTCCATTTGGTTAGGGATTACGGACACGAACATTGGTATGTGGGATTACAAGGAATTCAACGTTGAAAAGTCAACATCTAATCTTCCTCTATTATCAAGGAGAATCGTGCACTCTGGATTAGCCCATGTGGCAAGCTTTCCTTCTACAGTGTAGTGTTATGAGCTGGTGCTAGAGTGTGCCAGGAATTATGATAGGGGTACACAGAGGATTATTGACCCTCGGGGTAGGATTCTTGCAGGATTCAGTCCAGTCTCCATTGCTGCAACCTTTGACATGCCCGATAGGTCTCATGTGGTAGCCTTTGACAAAGATGGGGCTAAGAAATATTATGAAGAAAACATTGTTAAATCTCAACAGGTGATTAACTCTTGGCAGGAGAAGCCTAAATCTCACTTCTCTAAGTTCCCTAAGCAACTGTTCAAGCTTAAGTTTAAGAGAGAATATTATATTGTTATCACACTTCTCAGCAGGTTGGTAGGATTGAAAAGTGTAGGGATTTTTTAGACTTGGATGTTCCATATAATTGTTAGAATGGAGTATGGATTTGATTATCACTGGGCAGGTGCCATTAGTGCTGTGATCCACCATCAATTGTGCAATGTCTTGCAAACCAATACTTTTACTACGACTTCCTATCTAGTGTATTCGTTGGTAAGACTTCATCTGTATAAGGGGTTGAGCATTAGAGGTATCTTTGGGCAACATGCTATCTATGACGTGTATCCACAGTTGCACCTAACTGGAAGAAGTTATAGGAGATCAAACAATTCCTTCACTATGTACATTACTAGATTGCTCCAGGGTGAAGAACATGTAAGAATCTCAGACAAGGCAAAAGAATTGATAGGAAGGTATGGAGCTTGGTTTCTTCAGTTCCCCACCTTTTCATAATCAGGGTTGATGGTTTTCAAAGGGCTCCTTACAAACTCCCTAGATATCCCACTGATCATGTTGTGCTATTGGAAGTCACTAGGCAAATTTGTGACTTTAACATTGTAGTAATGGGAGAAATGCATAAGACAGGTTTTGGGAATGATTTCCCTTTGAAGATAGGAATGGGTGAAGTTTGTGCATCCATTCAGTCTGCTCATGCTTTGGAGGAAGAGATGGGTACTCTTGGTCTTTCCTTCCACACCAAGAGGACAAGATTTGACATAATTGGTGAAGCTCAAAAGAGGGCCAATAGGGATTACAACCAGAAGCATCCTATTGAGGATTATTGGGTTAGCCTCACTGATGAGTTTGAGGTGAGGAAGAAGAAGTTTTCTATACTTCCAGTGGACTTGGTAAGGTTGTATAATGTAAAGGCCATCCCTGACCAGATTGAGGAGGATGGAAATGTGATCCTGGGTCATGTTTATGAGGTAGTAAAAGATAAATCAGTTGGAGAAGTTGATTGGTTAGAGGAGGAAAAGACTGATTTGGATCAGGTCATGGCCCCAGTAATTAGGTACACCAAGATGTGATTGAAGCACAAGATGCTAGAGCTGGAAAGTGAGGGTGTTCCATGCACCTATGAAATAATGGGAGATTTGGAGTCCCATTCTGCTTTTGAAGGGTCACTTGAACCAGAACAAAATGGCAAAGAAAAGGTAGATTCTCTTTTCAAAGTTCAGGTAAGGGAGGTCCAACCTTAGAAGGTTTTAGAGGTGGCCAAACAGAGAAATCCTGTTGCTAAGAAGAGGAAACATTCCTCTAAGAAATAAGTTGAGAAGAATAAGGAAGAAGAGGAGGAGGTTGAAAGTGTTCCACCATTGGAAAAGAGAAGAAGAATTATAAGATTATCACAAAAAGGGGAGGAGACTCTTAAGATTGACAAGGTAATTAAGCCACTAGTGGTAGAGGTTGAGAGTTCAGGGAAAGGACACAAGTTTACATGAGGACGTCAAGGAATCCTTCTCCAAGACATTGCTACAATGGAGAAGGTCTCGGCCAATATTCCTATTGAGGAACGGTTGAGTGTATCTATTTCCCAGGATGGTAGTAAAGTGCAAGAAGAATCAAAGAAAGGTGAAAGTCCTAAGGGTTTGCAAGAAGAAACATTTCAAGAAGGAGACCTCTTTAGGGCAGAAGCAAAAATTAGTAGGGTGTTGCAATCTCCCTTAGTAGCATATGCAGATTCACGTACAGGAGAGCAAGTGAACAAATCCCCTCAGCAGGAGGAGGTGGTGACTAAAATCTCATCACCATCCTGAGTTGTAGTAGAGGAAAAATTGCAACGAGAAGGGAATCGAGTTGTGGATGTTCCTAGAAGTATGATTGTTGAAAGGCATGCACCTGTTGATCAACAGGAGAAAGAACATGACAGACAAAGCACAGTACCTGCTGGGTCCGCTATTCTAGATTGGCTTGAGAAAGGCTTGAAGAGTAAAATGGTAATATTGGAGGATGCTCCTCCTAATTAGGATTCCCTTATGGCCAATGTGGAGAAGGAAAAAACTAAAAAGAAAGCAAGGGTTATATCCTGAATCGAGAGGGATGGATCCGGTCATAGAGTGGTTCATATTAATACCCCTATTCCAAACAAAGATAGGGACAATATTACTGTCCAAGATTATAATGTGCAGACTATTGATTTGGGGCATGCTACCATAGAGCAAGATATTGAAGAATATGAGGGTTCCAGTGTAGTAATTGTGGGGAGATTGAAGAAGGCAGTACAGACGAAACATGAATTGGAAGGAGAGAATGAAAAACTAAAAAGATACTTGCAGGAGTTGAGGAAACCTTTGCAGGCTATCGGTTCCTCCTCTTCTGTTGGAGGATTGCTTCCCCAGGAGACAATCTCTGAGTTAGAAAAGATAAAGGGCACCTCATATGCTACAGTCACTTTGTTGCAAGGTGTTCAAGCGAAGGGGGATGAGGCCATCAAGGGAATTATGTCTACTGTAGGGGATGCTATGAAGTCGGTGACATTGTTGAAGACTATGTTAGCTCAAGATAAGGAAGATACTAACCTCCTACTCTAGAAGGTTACTACAATTATGAGATTCACCGAGGATGAATTGGTAAGATGTGGGATTCTTCTTCTTCCAAGGGCTTTCGAACCTTGGGAATGGTTTGAAATCCTACTCATGAGATAGAGGGCCTTGAAGAAGGTCAATAAATAGGCAAAACAAATTGAGGATGCTCTGACTGATGTGTATGACAAGTGTATTTCATTTTTCGAAGTCATGACTGGAAGAAATAAGTTTGCTCCGAAGCATCTCAGTTTGGAGCAACTTAAGGAATGGTGGAGAGATGTGTATTTCAAAGTCAGTGAAGGGTCAGTTAATGAGCATAAGTTGGATGATGCAGCAACATACATTGCAGTCATTGACAAATATTTGACAAATAAGGTTGATTGGGATGGTATGGTTGGACAAGCAAGGGAAGATATCAAGATTCTTGATAGAAAGATTAGGGTTTTGCCTGTGCCACCAGTTGCTGAGCTGGATAGGGTCCTGCTGGCCGTACATGCTGAAAAGGATAAAACTAAAGACAAGGATGGGGAGTAAATATATAGAGTTACATTGATATTTGTGCTTCCCATTAATTTACATGTATTGGGCCACCCCCTTTTGACACTTTGGCGGTTTTGGATGAAATTGGTGCTATGGAACATTTCATATGATCGAATTATTCTTATGGGCTGACCTATCTCATGGATTGCCTATAAGGGTGGGCATGTTTCCTCATTTGAACAGTAGAGAGAAAATTTTAAATAGAAAGATAGGTAGATCAGGAAAATAGTTAAGTGGTATTTGAGCAAGTTAGGGTTTATTTTTCAAAGCAAATGTTGTAACAGAACAACTTGAATTGTTGCTATCTTGGATGATATAATATAAGAGGGATATTGTGTTTGCTATCTATCTTTTGGAATCTCATCTGGCATGGTTCTTGTTATTCTATCTTTCAAATTGCTTAATGTTTATGGTTAAATGATTCGATAATGCTTAGGGTTTCATGTTTGGGATGTTTGTAGTGATCTCTAGTCCATACTTTTTGCAGTTAGCTAATTGTTGGCTGCTTTGCAAAGTTAGCCTGGACTTATATTTGTGCTTAGTTCAATTGTGAAAGTTTATTCATCTCAATTGCTGGCAGGTTGACTAAGTGAATGTTCATGATTTGAAAATCTTTCAATGCCTTAGAAGATTGCACTATTTCTATGGAGTTGAAGATTCATCTAGGTTAATTAGAAAATGTTTTATGAGAGATTGGTCCATCTTGAAGATCTTATCCTTTGGCACTTTCAATCTTAGGATTAAAAGTAGTTTTAAGATTATCTCTGGAACCCTTTATCTTTTTTTATTTCTTTATTATCTGATTTGTATCAAGTTTGAGAGTATCAATCCTTTGCTTATATCTGATAAGCTTGAAATCCAGCTCTGCTCGTAGTAAGGTCCCTTTGTGATTACCAACATTTTCACATTTTCTCTGAGTTATTTCGGTGCATTGTCAAGACCTGACATTAGAGACCTTGGGGTTATCTCTTTTCCATACAGATTTACCTTTCAAGAGAGATAGGATATTATATTATGTCTGAGTTGTTGCTGTACAAAAAACACCATCAACAGTAATTATTAGAGTGCATAGTTTATGATCGTAGATGCATAGTTGAGGTTTTAGGTTTCATACGCTCTGTAACTATTTACCCTAATTGGATAACTTTTTATCCCTATGAATTATATCTCTCTCAAGTCTCGCTCCCTCCCACATGACCTAGACTACTCTCTCTCGATCCAATTCCCTCTCTTAGGTCTCTTTCCCTCCCACCTAGGTACCTAAATAAATCTATCTCACTCCAACCCCTTTTCTCGATCTCCCTCTCTCTCTCCCTTTTGGTATTTTTGTCTCTATCACTCCATCTCCTTCTCTTAGTTCATTATAGTTCTCTCTTTTTCTCTCTCTCTCAAGTCTCTCCCTCCTAGCCCCTCTCCCTCTCTTAGGTCTCTCACTCACTCCCTCTATCTCTCCCCCATCTCCTCCCTCTGACTCACTCTCTCTCTCTCTCTCTCTCTCTCTCTCTCAGGTATCTCCATCCCCCCTCCCTCTATCAGACACACTCCCTCTCTCTCTCTCCCACTCCCTCTCTCTCACTCCCTCTATCTCTCTCCCACTCTCTCCCACTCTGTCTATCTCCCTCTCTCATAGGTCTCTCCATCCCACCCCCTCTCCCTCTCTCTCTCAAGTATCTCCTTCCTACCCCCTCTCCCTCTCTCTCTTTGTCAAGTCTCCTCCTCCTACCCCCTCTCCCTCTCATAGTCACTCTCCTTATATCTCTTTGAATCCCTCCCTCCCTCACTCCCTCTATCTCTCTCCATCTACCTCTCCCTCTCTCTCAAGTATCTTCCTCCCACCACCTCTCCCTCTCTCTCTCAATTTCCTCTCTCTCAAGTCCCTCTCTCTCTCACGCCCTCTATCTCTCACACACTATCTCCATCTCCCTCTCCCTCCCACCCCCTATCCCTCCCTCTCTCTCAAGTCTCTCCCTCCTACCCCCTCTCCCTCTCTTGGGTATCTCTTTGTCTCTCTCACTCACTCCTTGTATCTCTCCCATCCTTCCATATCCCACTCCCTCTCTCTCCTAATCTCTTAGGTCTCTCCCTCCCACCCCCTCTCTTTGACTTTTTCTCCCTCTCCTTCTCTCTTAGGTGTATCCATGCCAATCTCTCTCTCTCTCACTCCATCTATCTCTCTCCCACTCTATCTCTCTCCCTCTTTCTCGGGTCTCTCCCTCCCACCCCCTCTCCATCTCTCTCTCAAGTATCTCCATCCTATCCCCTCTTCCTCTCTCTCTTTGTCAAGTCTCCCCCTCCTACCCCCTATCCCTCTCACATTCACTCCCTCTATCTCTCTTCCACTCCCTCCCTCTCTCACTCCCTCTATCTATCTCCCTCTCCCTATCTCACTCCATCTATCTCCCTCCCACCACCTCTCCCTCTCTCTCTCAAGTAGAGGGTTTAGGGTTTAGGGATTAATGGTTAAGGGTAGATGGTTTAGGGTTTAGGGATTATGATTTATGGTTTAAGGGTAGTTGGTGTAAGGTCAAGAGAGAGGGGGGGTTGAGGGTAGAGGGTAAAGGGTTAAGGGTAGAGGGTAGAGGGTTTAGGGGTTTAGGGTTTAGGGTTTAAGGGTTTAAGGGTATGGGTATTCAGTTTATGGGTAGAGGGTTTAAGGGTTAAGGGTATAGGTTACATGGCTTAGGGTTTAGGTTTTATAGTTTAAGGGTTGAGGGTTGAGGGTTGAGGGTTGAGGGTGGAGGGTTGAGGGTTGAGGTTTGAGGTTTGAGGGTTGAGGTTTGAGGGTTGAGGGTGGAGGGTTGAGGGTTGAGGTTTGAGGTTTGAGGGTTGAGGTTTGAGGGTTGAGGGTTGAGGGTTGAGGGTTGAGGGTCTAAGGGTTAAGGGATTAAGGGTTGAGGTTTGAGGGATTAGTGTAGAGAGTTTAGTTGGGTTTAAAAGGGTTTAAGGGCTGAGGGTAGAGTGTACTGGGTTTAAGGGTAGAGCCTAGATAGTTTAAGGGTTTAGGGTTTAACCTGGTTAAGGGTTGAGGGTTGAGGGTTGAGGGTTGAGGGTTGAGGGTTGAGGCTTTAGGGTTTAGGGTTTAGGGTTTATAGTATAAGGGTAGAGATTTTAAGTTTTTAGGGTTTAACCTAGTGAAGGGTAGAGGATTGAGGGTTCAAGTTTAAGGGTTTAAGGGTTGAGGGTTGATGGTAGATGGTAAAGGATTTAGGGTTTAGGGTTTAGGGATCATGATTTATGGTTTAAGAGTAGATGGTGTAGGGTTGATAGAGAGGGTGATGTTGAGGGTAGAGGGTAGAGGGTTTAGCGGTTTAGAGCTTAGGGTTTAGGATTTAAGGGTTAAGGGTATAGGGTTTATGGTTTAAGGGTAGAGGGTTTAAGGGTTTAGGGTATATGGTAGAGGGTTTAAGTGTTAAGGGTATAGCATACATGGTTTAGGGTGTAGGGTTTATAGTTTAAGTGTTGAGGGTTGAGGGTTGAGGGTTGACAGTTGATGATTGAGGGTTGAGGGATTAAGGGTTGAGGGTTGAGGAATTAGTGTAGAGAATTTAGTTGGGTTTAAAAGGGTTTAACAGTAGAGGGTAGAGGGTAGAGGGTAGAGGGTATTGGGTTTAAGGGTAGGTGGTAGATAGTTTAAGGGTTTAGGGTTTAACCTAGTTGAGGGTTGAGGGTTGAGGGTTGAGGGTTGAGGGTTGAGGGTTGAGGGTTGAGGGTTTAAGGGTTGAGGTTGGAGGGTAGAGGGTAGAGGGTAGAGGGTTTAGGGTTTAGGGTTTACAGATTAAGGGTTAAGGGTAGAGGGTTTAGGGATTAGGGATTACAATTTAGGGTTTAAGGATAGATTGTGTAGGATTGAGATAGAGGGGTTGTTGAGGGTAGAGGGTAGAGGGTTAAGGGTAGATGGTAGAGGGTTAAGGGTAGATGGTAGAGGTTTTAGGGGTTTAGGGTTTAGGGTTTAAGGGTTAAGGGTATAGGGTTTATGGTTTAAGGGTAGAGGGTTTAAGGGTTTAGGGTAGATGGTAGAGGGTTTAAGGGTTAAGGGTATAAGTTGCAAGGTTTAGGGTTTAGGGTTTATAGTTTAAGGGTTGAGGGTTGAGGGTTGAGGGTTTAAGGGTTGAGGGATTAGTGTAGAGACTTTAGTTGGGTTTAAAAGGGTTTAAGGGTTGAGGGTAGAGGGTATTGGTTTTAAGGGTAGAGGGTAGATAGCTTAAGGGTTTAGGGTTTAACCTGGTTAAGTGTTTAAGATTGAGGGTAGAGGGTAGAGGGTATAGGGTAGAGGGTTTAGGGTTTAAAGGTTGAGGGATTAAGGTTTGAGGGTTGAGGGATTAGCGTAGATATTTTAGTTGGGTTTAAAAAGGTTTAAGGGCTGAGGGTAGAGGGTATTGGGTTTAAGGGTAGAGGGTAGATATTTTAAGGTTTTAGGGTTTAAGGGTTTAAGGGTTAAGGGTATAGGGCATAGGGTTTAGGGTTTAGTTTTTAAATTTTAAGGGTTGAGGGTTTTGGGTAGAGAGTTGAGGGTTGATGATTGAGGTTTTAGGGTTTAAGGGTTGAGGGATTACCGGGTTGAAGGTTTAAGGGTTAAGGGTATAGGGTTTACAGTTTAAGGGTAGAGGGTTTAAGGGTTTAGGGTATATCATACAGTGTTTAGGGTTTAGGGTTTATATTTTAAGGGTTGAGGCTTGAGGGTTTAGGGTTTAGGGTTTAGAGATTAAGGGTTAAGGGTTGAGGTTTTAGGGTTTAGGGTTTAGGGATTACAATTTATGGTTTAAGGGTAGAGGGTGTAGGGTTGAGAGAGAGAGAGGGTGTTTTGAGGGTAAAGGGTTAAGGGTTAAGGGTAGAGGGTTTAGGGGTTTAGGGGTTTAGGGTTTAAGGATTTAGGGTTCAGGGTTTATAGTTTAAGGGTAGAGGGTGGAGGGTAGAGGGTTAAGGGTATATGGTAGAGGGTAGAGGGGTTAGGGTTTAGGGTTTAGGGTTTAAGGGTTTAAGGGTTTAAGGGTTTAGGGTTTAGGGTTCATGGTTTATGGTTTAAGGGTAGAGGGTAGAGGATTAAGGGTATATGGTAGAGGGTATAGGGTTTAGGGGTTTAAGGTTTAGGGTTTAAGGGTTTAATGGTTTAAGGGTTTAGTGTTCAGGGTTTACGGTTTAAGGGTAGAGGGTAGAGGGTAGAGGGTAGAGGGTTTAGGTGTTTAGGGTTTAGGGTTTAAGGGTTTAGAGTTTAAGGGTTGATGGATTTCTCTCTCTCTCTCTCTCTCCCACTCTCTCTCCCTCTATCTCTCTCACACTCTATTTATCTCTCTTTGGTGTCTCCCTCACACCCCCTCTACCTCTCTCTCAAGTATCTCCATCCTACCCCTCTCCCTCTCTCTCTTTGTCAAGTCTCCCCCTCCTACCCCCTCTCCCTCTCACAGTCACTCCCTCTATCTCTCTTCCACTCCCTCCCTCTCTCACTCCCTATATATCTCTCCCTCTCCCTCTCCCTCTCTCTCAAGTAGATCTCCCTCCCACCACCTCTCCCTATCTCTCTCAAGTCCCTCTCTCTCATGCCCTCTATCTCTCTTCCACTCTCTCTCCCTCTTCCTCTCTCTCAAGTATCTCCCTCCCACCCCCTCTCACTCCCTCTATCTCTCTCAAGTCACTCCATCCTACCCCCTCTCCCTCTATCAGTTCTCTCTTTGTCTCTCTCACTCACTCCCTCTATCTCTCTCCCAAACCCTCTCTCTCTTTCTAATTCTCTCTATATCCCTCCCTCTCTCTCCCCCTCTCTCTCAGGTATCTCCCTCCCAGCCCCTCCCAATATCTCTCTCCCTCTCTCTCAGGTATCTCCCCCACCCTCTCTCTCTATATCTCTCTCACTCCCTCTCCTACTCTCTTATGTATCTCTATCCCACCCCCATCTCTCTCACTTTGTCTCCCTCTCCTCTCTCAAGTGTCTCCCTCCCACCCTCTCTCCCTCTCCCTCTCTCTTAGTTTTCTCCCTCCCACCCTCTCTCTCTCTCCCTCTCTCTCTCCCTCTCTCTCTCCCTTTCTCTCTCTCTCCCTCTCTCTCCCTCTCTCTCCCCCTCTCTCAGGTAGGACAAAGGAACTTGAGAGAGAGAAAGAGGGTTGAAGGCTTAGGTTTGATTATTTAGTGTTGAGTGTTTAACGGTTAAGGGATTAGTTTTGATGGTAGAGGGTATTGGGTTGAGGGTAGAGGGTTAAAGGGTTTAGGATTTGAGGGTTGAGGATTGAGGGTTTAGGGTTGAGTTTTTAAGGGTTTAAGGGTTTAGGGTATAGGGTTGAGGGATTACGGTAGAGAGGTAGGGAGAGATGGAGGGAGAATTAGGAGAGGAGATAAGAGGAGGGAGGGACAAAGATAGATGAGGGTTGATAATTGAGGGCATAGGGTTGAGGGTAGATAGTTTAAGGGTTTAGGGTTTAGGGTTTAGGGTATAGGATTTATAGTTTAAAGGTAGAGGGTTTAAGGCTTTAGGTTTTAAGGGTTAATGGTATAGGGTTGAGGGTTGAGGGTTGAGGGTTGAGGGTTGAGGGTTGAGGGTTGAGGGTTGAGGGTTGATGGTTGATGGTTGAGGGTTGATGGTTGAGGGTTGAGAGTTGAGGGTTGAGGGTACAGGGTACATGGTTTAGGTTTTGGGTTTTAGGGATTAAGGGTTAAGGGTAGAGGGTTTATGGCTTAGGGGTTATGATTTATGATTTAAGGGTAGATGGTGTAGGGTTGACAGAGAGGGGGGGTTGAGGGTAGAGGGTAAAGGGTTAAGGGTAGAGGGTAGAGGGTTTAGGGGTTTAGGGTTTAGGGTTTAAGGGTTTAAGGGTTAATGGTATAGGATTTATGGTTTAAGGATAGAGTGTTTAAGATTTTAGGGTAGATGGTGAGGATTTAAGGGTTAAGGGTATAGGGTAAAAGGTTTAGGGTTTAGGGTTTATAGTTTAAGGGTTGAGGGTTGAGGGTTGAGGGTTTAGGGTTTAGGGTTTAGGGTATTGGGTTTAAAAGGGTTGAGGGTAGAGGGTATTGGGTTTAAGGTTAGAGGGTATTGTGTTGAGGGTAGAGGGTAGAGGGTTTAAGGGATTTGTTTTAAGGGCTTAGGGTTGACGGTTTAGGTCTCCAATTCCTCTATCTCCCACTCCCTCTCTAAGTTCTTCCACCCCACCATAACTGAATAAATCTCTCCCTCTCAAGTCTCTCTCTCTCGACTCTCAATCCCTCTTATGCTACCTAGACTAATCTATGTCACTTCAACACCCTCTCTCACAGTCCCTCTCTGTCAGGTCTCACTTACCTCCCACCCTACCTAAACAAATATATTTCACTCCAAACCCCTCTCCCACACTCCCTTTCTCTCTCTCTCCACCTTTGGTCTTTTTTATCTCTCAGGTCTCATCCCTCCCAACCCCTCTCTTGTTTTCAGGTATTTTCCCCCAATGTAACTAGATAACTCTATATCCCTTTCAAGTCACTATCACTCTCAGGTCTCAGTCACTACCACACTACCTAGACTAATCTCTCACTCCTATCACCTCTCTCTATCTCAAGTGTCACTCCATTTGTCTCTATGGAAGGTGAAGATTTCAAAACAACACATTTGGTGCTTTCCAAATTTGGCGATTTCCAAATGTGTTTTACCTTGAAATTGTAAAATAGGGGTTGACCCCGTGATTTAGGCCCACATGCTTATGTATTTTTCTAGTTCAATGCTTTATTTTATTTAGAACCTTTTTTTATGCAGTTGACTCCATTTTGTACCAATCTATGCTTGATCCATCACCTTTTTACCACCAATCTGCATGCTAGACAACATAGAAGAAGACATTTTGAAGTTTCTACATCATTTTACATTATCTCAGGTAATATATTTATTTTTTTAATATTGAAATGTTTATATTTAGTAAATTTGTTTGTTTTTAACAATATAAACTAAATTTCTTTAATATTTTATTAATCATAACAATTGGACATAGAATTCAACATTGAAATAGATGGGAGTTGCATAAGAATTTTAAGTTTTATGAGTTTGAAGAAAAAAAAAATGAAAAACATGACATTTACTTATGAATTATATTTTCATTGCTTATAGTAGTCCATTTTTAGCATAGCTAGTGGAATTCACCCTATTTCATTTTAGGTAGATGTTTATATTGAGTTTTTTTTTTTTTTTTCATAATTTTTAGACCATTCATTTGATGATTTTATTAATCTTCATTGTTACAGATAGAATTCAACAATAAATAAGATGGATGTCTACATGTAAAAGTTTAACTTTTAGGAGCTTTAAGATATAAAATGGAAAACATGACATAAGATATTCAAATTCATTATTAGTGATGGTTGTCGGAAAACTTTTATTTTCAACTAATTTGGAAAACCTAATAACTTTCATCAGTGTTAATGCAAGTTTCCATTAATTTTTTTGTTCCATAAAAAAATCACCTTCATCACATGTTCTTAGATAAATTCAAGTGAGTTGACATAGTTGTTAATGCAATTTTCTATTCATTCATACCATTTACCTTTCTAATAAATAAAAAAAGGGAAAATTTTGTGCAATTGAGAATGCTTATTGTATTTCTAAGTTTCCTCATTTCCAAATAAATAGTGAATAATTATAAGATATAGAATCACAAAACCTTCTTTGAATTCATATTCTTCATAGCTTCATTGACAATCACAATGTGGTTTTGAGAATAAACACAAGATTCTCTAGTTTCCGTTTAGGTGGTAGCATGTTATACCCTATGTTTGTGATGCAGAGCAGGGAGACAAAACCTTCAACAATCATAATTAGATCACTTTCAAACAATATTCAATCTCAAAAACCTGTATTCAATGCTCAACTGACCAATTCACATTCACTTCCTTATAGCATTCACAACAGAGAAAATTGTTCATATCTTATCAAAGGCAACTCAAACCCACAAACCCTTGACATTTTTAGACATCCATTACGGCCTTCAAAAACATATGTCAAAAACATAGTAGGTCACTTTGTACCAACATCACCAAAACAGTGCTTCTATGCTGCCCCAATAGGCCAATTAGGCCACTTTTACAAAGAATCATACCTTCAAACACTTTTTCAATCCCAATTCTCTTTTGAAAGACCTTCACCAACCTAAAAAACTTTAGATTCAACAAATTTTAGTCACTAGAACCCTCTCTAATGCATCTAAACACTAAACCCTTTCTATTGGCCTTTCTATGCTTGAAACAAGGAGGGTTTACTGAAAATCAATGTTCTAGGCCTCTAGCCACTTTTCCAACTCTTCAAACACAGTCAAATATGTCCCCCCGTGCTAAAAGAAAAACAACTCCCTTCCTCTACCATTTCTATTTTACCAAACTCCCATTCTCAACCACCATTTTGAAACCAAAATTCACACAAATACCCCTAGGGCAGCATCAAAACTGCATCATATCCTACTCCTTTCTCAAAATCCCTACTCTAACATCTAAACCTATGGATATGTTTTAAAATTTATGCATTACTTTTCTTGTGGTATGGAGGTAGATGTATCTATGAAATTTTTTGTCTAGCTTAGACATGTTTGATAATTCCAAATAAATCATTGTCTTCTTTCATAAAATGCTTTGGTGTGTTTCATATTTAATACAATGTAATCAGTGATATCAATATTTTCATAAAATGCATTATTTACATTTGTTCTATGTGTGTTTTTGAACATGTAGCATTCAATGTCATGCCAAGCAAACAACCGAAGCCTCTAACATCGAAAGAATGTGCAATTAAAAATGAAAGGAGAAGAGAATAAAAAAATGTAGCTCGTGAAGCAAAGGAATTGCTGCCCATACAACCAAAAATTCCTATGCAATCTAAGAGAGATGTCAAATTGGAAAAATAAAGGGCATGAATGAGAAAAGTTCATGGAAGGATAGGAATGGATACCAAAGTTGGGGGCACATCATCAACCATAGGTGAAGCTTTATGCACATCTTCAGTTGAGGACACATCGGCAACAACATGTGGTTTTCCAAGTCCATCGGAAATCACATCTCCAATTGAAGACACACAATCAACAACATTGTGTTTTGAATGTACATCAACAAACACATCTCTAATTGAAGGCACTCCACAAACAATATCTCAAGTTGGAGGTACAACATCATTTACATGTCAATCTCAAGGTATGTCATCAATTACACCTCTGATTGAAGGTATGCAATCTATCCCCAATGTTGTTAACCTTACTAATGTTGACAAAAAATTACATTTGAGAACTCCTTCTAGAGTTTTGCATAGAAAACCTACATTTTTTATTAATATTGATTCCAATTTTTTGAAATGGATGCCTAATAAGATTTCAAAATGTATATGTCAAAGATATGCACAGAGGATATGGAGCTTATTTTTTGCGAAGCTAAGTGAGGGTGGAAAATGCCAAATATTTTTTGAAATGATGAGGAAACCCAAATTTAGGCCCACCATGAAGGCTCTTGGACTAAAAGTTTCAAATGACTCAAGTGAAAATTCCATTGTAAAGAACTTGATGAGTTCATATGAGAACATGGGTTCTACCTCACGCACAAAGGATAGTTGTGTCACATGACATGTGATGACAACAACACCGTCAAGCAATCAAAAAAGGAACAAGGTGAACCTTACAAAGGCAATTAAGTCTTTGAAAATAAATAGATCATCTCTAGTGAGAGCCAAAGGAAGGCGTGAAAGAGTGGAGGATCCAAATAGTAATGAATTATGGGCATTCTCGGGTAGAGTGCCATGAAAAGATACAATAATTGCTCAAGGCTTGAGATCTCTATAGTGAATTATTGGAAGGAAAACACAAGGACCTCTCCTAATGAAAGAGATGTTTTAAGAAGGATAATTGGTAGTAAAATCCATGAGCCACATCCAAAGCATTACTTGAATACCACTCAAACCCAATTTTTTGCTAATTTTGTACAAAAGTTTCCTGATATTAAAATATGTCAAAGGTATTTTGAAATGCTAAAGCCATTTTATGTCAAAATAAATCACACATGCACTACTTTTTGTAGTAGTGTTCATATTGATTTTTCTAATCATTATGATGTTTATCGACATATATGTGTAGATATGCACACTGACAATGTTTTGCAGGAATGTAACATAGTGCCTCCACCTAAATCGTCAAGGAAATTTTTATCTTCGATTTTATGTGAAAGAGAGGATGGTCATATTTTTTACAAGAAGTCATGTTTGGATGGCACATGTGATCATTGTGGTGGAATGCAACATTTTCCAAATTTTCAACACATGGCTAGTACACACAATTGGAGACAAAATTGTGGAATTTGGAAAATATAAGATAGTGGCATACTGTCTAAAAGATGGGAAAGAAGGAAAGAATTGTGAATTGGTTAGTCGTAAGATTCTAGTGTATTATTTTATGGGAATTTTACATGATCAGGTGGTCTATGAGTATGCAAGGCATACACACAGAGTGCAATGGTTGGACTCAAAGTTGAAATTATGCAAGGACATATTTCCACTTAGTAGCATTATTTCAGTTGTCGACTTCATTGAGAACTACACACTACAACCATAGAACGAGGTGCAATCACAGTACTACAACTCCACATAGGTTGCTATATTTGTGCATATAGCATTCATTCATGCAAATTATAGTACATAGGAAAATAGGAAAGTATTGAGGGAGTATCACTTTTACATAAGTGATGATCACACACATTCTATAGAGTTTGTGTAAGGTTTCTTTTAGATGTTCTATGTTGATCTGGCTAGTAGGGGCATATCATTTAGTCATCATATCATATAGATAATTGTACATCACAATTCAAGAATTCCATAATTTTTTATTGGTTGAGCAGGATGCATAAGATTAGTGGTGTTCAGCATATGTAGAACATCTTAGAGGCCAAGCATGGAAAGGGGAAGCATGATGGAGCAGGTGCATGTATCAAAAGAGCCCTATCACAAGAAGAGTTAAAGTACACAAATAGTGGAAAGTTGATAGATGCAAGATCAATTGTCCAATGGTGCAATGGTGCAATGGGTTTAGGTAGTGAAGGTAATTTTTTAGTTCACATATTTTTTCATTTAGTAGATGATACTAACATTGCAAAATATGAGGATTATTGTACACTAATAGGATCAAGTGAGCTACACTCTTTTAGAAGCTCCAATGCAAGTACATTGACTATCCATACATGGAAGATGGCATTTTTTTGTTCTGTATGTACATTTCAAGCATGGAATGATTGTGATTCAACAGAGTGGGTTGACGAATGGTTTGTAAGAAGTCTAACCCCACTTAACACTTATCAGCTCTCGGCCTCTCTAAAAATCATGGAGATGAAATCATCCATTGACTTTGATCATGTATCAGACCTACTAGAACCAGGTAATATATCTTAGTTACATATTTTATTATGATTCTTAGTAAATACATCTAACAAGATGAACATATCAATGTAGGGAATGTTTATGCGGTGATTGCAGATGAAGAAAATGAATACAATACATATTATTACTTGTTTCATTGTATCGAGGCCAAAAATAAATTGGAGGCCCCAATTATAGATGGAAAAAACATAGAATATCCTACATGTTCAGTGGTTTTTACTGGAACATGGCTTTGAAGGTACCTAGTTAAGAATATTGTGTTTTGGTTGTTTGAGGACTTCAACATGCATCGAAAGATTCTCCATTTGATCAAATATAAGGGCAGACCTACAAACAAGAACTTTGGAAAGTGTGTGAGTCTAACCATGAGGCAATACTTGACACAATAAAGAGTAGAGAAGACCCAGATGGTTCCCTAGATTGATTTGTAAGTATGCACATTGAATTTGTAAAGTCATCCTATTGATCATTGCTTTCTTTCAAGCATTTAAGTTCGATTTTATAAGGCTTTGTAAAATTTCATTAATGTACATATGCAAAATGATACTTATATGTTGCTCTCTATTGACCACCTTTAAGTTGGTATTTTGATCAATAAAAAGGAGGTTAACCAATTACAAACATAATTTCATCCAACTCAAACCAACATTTTTCCCTAACAACTCTTTTTCATCAACTCTTCACTATTTTAACCTAGTTTCTATGTACGTGTCCAAACACAAAAAATAGGGCATAAATATTGACCCTCTTAACAAAAAAACAAACCATTTAGGGTTTCAGATACCCATTATGCTCATTCCAAACATATCTCAAGTGGGAATAGCACTCTTTTGGACCAACACCTTGAAATCAAACTTTTTCACCATTTTAGACCCCCAAATAGGTAACTTTTCCAAATGACCTATACCTTAAATTTTCCTTTTCACCTAAATTTTGATTGGGAAGCACTCACCAACCAAAAAAAACCCCAAATTCAATAATTACTTTGTAGAGAAACATTTCCCAAACCACCCTACCATGATACCCTCATTTCTTGCTCTTTACATGGGGGTTTATTGAAAAACAATCTTCCAGGGCTTTCCTAACCCAACCAATACATCAAACACTTCATAAAAGACCCACATAAACTCAAAAGGATAGAATATCTTCGCTGCCCCCATGTTTCCTAACATTTTCCCACTCAAACCACTCAATTTCACCCAAATTAGGTCACTTTTCAAAGGTCTCTACTTTAAGCTTTCCCTTTCAATCAAAATTAATTTGGGAAGCCTTATACATGTGTTAAAACCAAAGAATACACCATTTTCCCTCAAAAAATCATTCACCCAAGCACCAAATCACAAAACCATCCTTTTAAGCCAAATAACCTAAGGCTTATTGAAAATCACGCATCCAGCCCTCACCAGAACTTTCCAATTCCTTAAACAGGTCTAAATACCTCTACCCAAACTTAATTCATCAATAAATAATTTTTCCCAACCTTTTTATACACTTTACTATCTCAAAACCTCACTATTTCACTTCAAAAACACAAATATTCACTCTAGGGCTTCATGCCCAAGAAAACACTCGACCTCCCTTGCACAAATTCCACATTCCCACACTAGTTTATTAATGTTGTAGACCCATTCCTCAAGTTACAAGGGCCACAATGAGATGAATGGGTCAGTTTACTATATTAAATGAATTTCAAACCTTATTTGACAACATCTTAACTCATTATCCTAACTAGACTCAACTCAGGAAATGGAGGACAATGTGCTCTACACCATATTCCCTATTAGTGTTTGATGTCATATGAATTTACAAATGTCATTGATTCTTTTGTGACTATAGGTAATACTAAAGTTTATCAAAGTTTAAGAAAATAAGAACATTGATTGTTGGTGCAAGTGTTCAGTGGTATGAGAAACATCGGTTGCTGGTGCATTTTCTGGTTGTCAGTCTTCTCTTTCTTTTCCATCTCATATATTTCTTGGATTCTTATATGCTACATGTTTTATGTTAATTATGTCAGTGATATATTTGAAATTTATACGTAGGATCATTGAGAGATGAGAAAGTAGCAAAAGATGGGCCACATCACCATTGTAGGACCTTCAATCGACCTCCTTATCTAGCATGAATGAAGTTGATAGTAGGTCTCATCAGGAGTATGACTGACATTATTTAGTTATTGCTCTTTTAATGATTTTTATGTGAGTCCATGTCTAAGATTGATAGGATTTTGCAAGTTTTTTGTGGACCAAATTCCTATGATAGTACATAACCACGGAGAGGATAGTACCCATGTGTTTCCTAGGAAGTAGGGGATGTACATGTTCTGAAGCATTTTGGAATGCAAATAATTAGGCTAGCTGAGGTGGATTGGAGAAAAGAAATTGGGCAGCAACTCCTTTTGTTTCTTCTCATTCAATATATTTCATGATCTGGGCTACAAATGGGAAGATTGTTTCCCTGCATGTATTGCTACAAGTATTGACAAATGAGAAGATTTTCAAGATTTTATTCCATCACTATTTTAATATTTGTCATTGACTTAGTGTATTTTTTGACATACAAAAATTATGAGAAATTAATACATGCAAATGTGTATATTCCTTAATATATGCCTTGATTAAATGTGTATATTACATTTAAAATTAGTTGTAATTCTTCATGGTTTACATTTAATGTTTTCTTCAAGGAAAATCATGTGTATTTATGACAACGAATTAAATAATTTCTAATATAATTGTAGAAAGGCATATTTTATTGCCCCTACCTTGTCAATCCTACTAAATTGGCAAGCTAGTGAGCTCACTGGCTTGCCAAATCTATAGGGTTAAAAAGATAGGGGTAGTGTATGCCTCATATAAATTGATGCAACCTAGGTCATCTCTAACATACCTCAATTCCACCTAAGACTCCTTTGGAGCAACTTGCTAAAAACTTGAAAACCACGTTGTCTAAAGCCTCAATTAGGACAAATTTACAAAGACAATGTGTTTTAAAATTTTCCTTTCACCCAAAACTTGATTGGGAAGCACTCACCTACCAGAGGAAATACCTAATCCACAACTTTTAGGGAAAGATAGGCCCTACAACACCTCAAACACTAAAGCCCTCACTTTTCACAATATATTGTAGGGCTTATTGAAAAAATATGCTCCAAACCTTCTAAGACCTCAAAACCAATTCAAACACTTTGGAATAACCCTGCACATGCTTAAAAGAACAAGAAAAATAACTTCCCTCAAACATTTCCCACTTTTACCCTCTCTAACCTCACTTTTTCATGTTAAAACACCCCAAATGCCACCTAGGACATCACCAAAAATTAGTATCTTGACCTCCCCTTCTCAAGAAAAAATGAAAACATGTTTATCCTTCTCAACTAAGCCTATCCACTGAGTTACAACATCATACAATGGGTGGAAGGCTTAAAACACCATTTTAAATGCACTCAAACCCTTGAAATAGGGCTCACAGGCTGACCCCTAGTAAAATGCCTATTAAATGCACAAAATTGAATAAAATTTCTGAAAACCAAGTTTGTGAAATAGTTAACTCTATTTCCCACCAGTTTCCATTAAGAAGTAATCACAACCACCCTATACAAAACTGTATAGTACCAATAAACTTTAAAAATTTGGAAAAACTCAGAAAATGGCATGCGCATAACAAGATTTTATTGTTTTTCTTTCTAACTTGGATTCTCCAAACTCAAAATCGAACAAAAGAAGATTTTTAAAACATGAAAAACACCAACTACCATCCTACAACTGACTCCAACCAATTTTCAAACTCATTATGGTCATCAGAGTACAAAATTGCAATTTTTTACATATTCTTGTTAACAATATTTTTGCTCATTTTGTATTATTTTGCAATTTGACCCTCCTAGACTCCTAAAACATTATATATGGTCTACCTAGACCTTATTGAATCCAAAAAACATGACCTCACACTGGAAAAAAATGGCATTCAACCTATCTTGACAACTTTTATCAAACTTGACAATATTTTCACTATGATTTGCAACTTCCACAAAATGGAAGCATAAGACCTTAAATTTACACTAATTAAATTTGAATGGTCATAATGGATGTTATTGGACTCAAAACACCAAAAAACCTTGACTCATTTGGAGCATTTTTTATGCTTTGGCAAGCTGAGATAGGTGTGGGAATAGGACTTTCAATAAACCCTCCCTCAATTTGCTAAATATGAAGGTTTTGTGAAAAATGCACTCTATGAGCAGTTCCTTGGCTAAAGGTTGTAGATTTGGTGGTTTTCTAGGGTGGTTAATGACTTTCCACAATAACCGCACTCGGTTTTCACTATCTCATAGACCTTTTCCCGTGGTGGCAAATTCTCACTTGGGGAAAAAGTTGTCAAATGCAACTAGTTGAAAGTTGCAAAGTGGTGCAACTTTTGTCATGCAACTCGTGTGACCAAACAGACTATTGTGATACATTTGGGTGGGTACGTTTATGCAAGGCATGGTCCTCTTTCACACTGAAACATGTGGAATCACTCCGAGCTACGTTCAACTGACAGAATCCTTAAGAGTCCAAAGTGCAAAATGGCTATGAACTTTAGCATGCTCATATTCAGACACCGTGATAATTAGAAACTTCTCATCTAAGCCTATGGGATCAAATTGGGACCCTCTACAATAACCTCTCTCATTTTTTTCTATTTCAAAGGCCTTTTCTTGTGGTAGAAAATTATCGCTTAGGGAAAAAGTTGTCGAATGCAAGTAGTTGAAAGTTGCAAACTGGTGCAACTTTCATTCTACAACTCGTGTGACCAAAAAAATTATTTTGATGCATGTAGGTAGGTGCATTTACACTAGGCATGGTCCTCTTTTTCACCTAAACATGTAGAACCTCTTCGAGCTACATTCAACTGGCAAAATCCATTAAGAGTCCAAAGTGCAAAATGGCCACAAACTTTAGCATGCTCATATTTGAACATCGTGATTCTTAGAAAATTATCATCTAAGCTTATGGGATCATGTTGGACTCCTCTACAATAACCTCTGTCAAATTTTTCTATCTCAGAGGCCTTTTCCCATGCTGGTGAATTATTGCTTGGGGAAAAATTTGTCAAATGCAAGTAGTTGAAAGTTGCAAAGTGGTGCAACTTTTGTTCTGCAAATTGTGTGACCAAACAAACTATTCTGACATATCTAAGTGGGTACGTTTATAGTAGGAATGATCCACTTTTACACTGAAACACATAAAATTTCTCTGAGCTACATTCAACCAACATAATCCCTTGAGAGTCCAAAGTGCAAAATGGCTGCAAACTTCAGTATGCTTGTATTTAGAAACTATGATGCTTAGAAACCTCTTGTCTGCACCTATGGGATCATGTTGGGCCCCTCTACAATAACCTTTCTACATTTTTGATATCTTAGAGGCCTTTTTCCTATGGTCGTGAATTCTTGCTCGGGGAAAAAGTTGTCAAATACAAGTAGTTAAAAGTTGCAAAGTGCACATTTTGTTTTGCAACTCGTATGACCAAACGGATTGTCCCAACACATCTAAGTGGGTACATTTACGCTATACATGGTCCTATTTTTCACTAAAACATGCGGAATCGCTTTGAGTTACATCAACCGGTAGAATCCCTGAAGAGTCCAAAGTGCAAAATGGTTGCAAATTTTAGTATGCTCTTATTCTAACACCATGATGCTTAGAAATTGATCATCTGAGCCTATGGGATCATGTTGGGCCCCTCTATAATAATCTCTCTTGGTTTTTTCTATCTCAGAGGCCTTTTACCGTGGTGGCAAATTCTCGCTTGGGGAAAAAATTGACAAATGCAAGTAGTTGAAAGTTGCAAAGTGTTGCAACTTTCATTCTACAACTTGTGTGACCAAACAGACTGTTCTAACATGTTTGGGTGGTTATTTTTATTCTATGCATGGTCTTCTTTCACACCGAAACACCCAGAATCACTCTGAGCTACATTCAACCAACAAAATCCCTTAAGAGTCCAAAGTGCAAAATGGTTGCAAACTTTAGCATGCTTGTATCCGGACGCCATGATTCTTAGAAAATTATTTTCTAAGCCTATGGGATCATGTTGGACCCCTCTACAATAACCTCTCTCATTTTTTTCTATCTCAGAGGCCTTTTCCTATGGTGGCGAAATCTCACTTGGAAAAAAAGTTGTCAAATCCGAGTAGTTGAAAGTTGCAAAGTGGTGCAACTTTTGTTTTGCAACTTGTGTGATCAAATGGGATATTTTGATGCATCTGAATGGCTACATTTATGATAGGAATGGTTCTCTTTCACACTAAAACACGCAAAATCACTTTGAGCTACATTCAACCGGTAGAATCCCTCAAGAATCTAAAGTGCAAAATAGTTGTGAACTTCAACATGCTCGTATTTGGACACCGTGATACTTAGTCTAAACCTATGGCATCATGTTGGGACCCTCTACAATAACCTCTCTAGTTTTTTATATCTTAGAAACCTTTTCTCCTAGTGGTGAATTCTCGCTTGGGGGAAAAGTTTTCAAATGCAAGTAGTTGAGTGTGTAAAAATGATTTTTTAGCCATTCCACCCATTGTATCCTACTATAACTCAGTGAAATGGAATAATTAGGGGTAGGGAACATATTTGCATGGTTTTTGGAGTAGGGGAGGTGAGTTGAGTGGTTTGGTGTGATGCTCTAATTGGCAATTTGATGAGTTTTGGTGAAATTCGGTGGTTTAAGAGTGAAAATGGTTGAAATCCTTTGGGGCAGCAATTTGTGAGAGACTTTTAAGAATGTGAAGGTTATTTTAAGAATTTTTGATGCATTGGAAAGGTGTTATGAGTTGTGGGAATAGGATTTTCAATAAACCCACCCTAAACTTGCTAAAAATGAGGGTTTTTAAAAAGTGGGCTTAAAGGAGCAGTTCTTAGGTTAAAGATTGTGGATTTGAAAGTTTTTTGGTCTAGAAAATGACTTTATATAGTTATTTGGGATGGTCAGATAGTTTAGAGTGTAGTTTCTTTGAAAATTTGGCCTAATTGGCCAGTTAGGACAGCGTAGTAGCCTTGTTTTGTTGGTGTTGGTCGAAAGTGACCTAGTGTGTTTTTGTGATACATTTTTGAAGGCTTAAAAGGGTGTTTGAAAAGGTGAGTGGCTTGAGAATTGGCAGTAAGATTTGTAAAAAAAGGTGAAGAAGTTGGGTCTAAAGACCTACAAGATAAATACTTAAGTTTGAGGACAATCACCCTTGATAGGTTTTGGAGGAACAAAGGCTTGGTGTATCATTTGGATTTTTGTTTTGTTGATTGAAAGCCTCACTGCTCTACATCATGCTATTGCTTACTATTATGCTTTGATAGATTTTTTCCAAGCATCCATAGCTTATTCGAAAGCACCTGTTTTATAATTTTAGCCTTAGTAGTATGACATGAATTGATTGATAAAATGCTTTGGTAGACATGTATGAGAAATTTCATAGCATAGATAAGGTAGTGAACTATTTGAAATAAATACCTCAAAGAAATTTGGTCCCATGGTGATGCAATGCCATGACAAGCACATTGAGACCACATTTCTTTGAGGCATTTTTTTGAACAGTCAATGCATTGTCTATGTTATTTCTTATTATTATTCTTTGATATATTTTTTCCAAGCACCCATCTAGCTTGTTCAAAAGCACCCATTTTAGGCTTTTAGCCATAGCAACAAGGCAATAAACTATTTGATAAAATGCTTTGGTAAACATGTACAAAAAATGTGGTAGCATAGACAAGGTAGTGAATTTTTTGAAAAAATGCCTCAAAGAAATGAGGTCTCATGGTGATGGAATTCCAGACAATCCATAACAGTTTGCTTGTCATGGAATTCCATCACCATGAGACCACATTTCTTTCAAGCATTTTTTCAAGAAGTTCATTTCCTTGTCTATGCTATTGCTTTCTATTATGCTTTGCTAGATTTTTTCCAAGCATCTATAGCTTGTTCGAAAGCACATGTTGTAGGGTTTTATCCTTAACAGCAAGGAAATTAACTGTTTGATATAATTCTTTGATGGATATGTATGAAAAATTTGGTAGCATAGAAAAGGCAGTGAACTCTTTGAAAAAATCCCTCAAAAAAATGAGGTCTCACGGTGATGGAATGCCATGAAAATCAAAAGAAATTTGATTGTCATGGCATTCTATCACCATGACACCACATTTATTTGAGGCATCTTTCCAAATAGTTCATTTCCTTGTCTATGGATTGTCATGGTATTCCATCACCACATTTATATGATGCATTTTTTCAAACATTCCACTGCCTTGACTATGCTATTTCTTACTATTATGATTTTGATATATTTTTCTAAAGCATCCATAGCTTGTTCAAAAGCACTTGTTTTAAAATTTTAGCCATAGAAACAAGGCAGTGAACTATTTGACAAGATTCTTTGGTAGACATGTATGAAAAATGTGGTAACATAGACAAGGCAGTGAACTATTTGAAAAAATACCTCAAAGAAATTTGGTCTTATAGAATGCCATGATAAGAAAATGCAATTGGCAGCTGCTCCTAGTTATTAGTTATGCAATGTGAAGAAATTGCATAACTACTTAGGTTGACTTTGTACAAACTATATTGTAATTGAAATTTTGTCATCTATCAACATCTAGTTATTATTTATGCAAAGTGAAATAATTCTTTGACTTTGAAAGATGTGCAATGCAATGTAATCAACGATATGAATATAAACTACAAAAATTCATTTTTTACAATTCATTAGTTAAATTTTTTATTTTATTTTCTCTTTATATCTCTATATGCTATGGAAATACCTTTCAATTTTTTAAAAAAAAGTTTGTATCTCTTGTTCTACAATTTTTTACGATTTTTTCAATATGATTTTTTCTTAATTTTTTCAAAAACTCTTATACTTTTGGTTTGTCAAATTTTTCCCCAAAATATTTTTGCTGCTATGCATTGGAAGCATGAAGCATAAATGTGAATACACACAATATAGGTGAAGTATACATGTGAATAAGTGAAGCATATATGTGAATAAGTGAGGCACAAGTAATTGAATCATTCCAAAGGATACAAACCACCAAGAATGGAGCTTATTTATACAATACACTTTAGATGGGGTTTATTGAGCAATCGACATTAATTAATTAAGCATTAGATGTAAAAAAAATCCATGCCTACAACACTAAAGCATACAATTTACACGACACATATGATAACATCATTTAAGAATGGCAATAGAAAAATAAGATTTTCTTTAATCAAAAAGTCGAAAGGCTATACAATGATATATATTGATAAAATTATATATAATATATCCAAAAAAACCATACAGGCTTAGTACAAAAGAGCCATATGGACATAAAATGTCACGTATATATCGATAGCACAAAAACAATGTTCCAAAATACCACATAGGCATACAACAAATGACCCTAATCCATATTCATTTCCCTCTAGGGGAAGGAAATAGATCTTGTGTTGCCTTTGAAATTCAATTGGATGGAGTGATTGTTGATTTTCTTGTCTTTTGAACACACTCACTAGTCCTCCTCTCTTGAATCTAGACCTTCAATTGATACAATAAAAATTAAAGATGTTAATACATAGAAATTGAATTGTGGAATGGCATATAACAAAATATATAATCACTTACCACATACATATAGTCATCATGCACATTTAAAACAACACTTCATCCACAATCTAGAGTGAAAACCACATGTAGCAACCATCAAGATATAAATTAAAATACATAAAAGTATCGTGAAAATTTTCTATAATAGACCATGAAAGAGAAAATATAATGTCAAATCAACTAATCTATTGCATACCTCTCTTAATGGATTAGAACTGGCTATTACTACAACAACTCCATGGTCCATCGTGCCAGTAAAATCACCAGGGTTGTTTGATGTCAACAACTACAAATGAAACAATATCTCAGGTATCAATATAAAAACCAAGAGGGGATAATGGAACATAAGGTGAAATACAAGAGGGTAATGCAATGGGAATAGAAGGGATCAATGGAACATAGGATGGACTAGTATAAATTGATGGGATGGGATAGGATGGGATAACAAAATATAGGGTGGAAAATTAGAGGTTAATGGGATGTGATTACTAGGGAATAATGGATTATAGGGTGAATTAGGAGGTGTCTAGGGTTTAACTATAGTACACAAAGTGTGAACTTGACCTGTGTGTAGCAATAATAGAGAATATTTATCTAGGATGAAATGTGGGTGAAGATGGTATAACATAGGATGATATAAAGGAACATAGGGTGGAAAATAAGTTATCATGGAACAGCTAGGGTGAAATAATAATGGGTACAATAAGATGGGAGTAGAAGGACATAATGACACATAGCATGGACTAGAAGATATTAGTGGGATGGGCTAGGAGGGGATCATGGAAAATAGGGTGAGCTATTAAATGTTAATGGTGTGGGATTAGGAAGGAATAAAGGAACAAAAAGGGAATTAGGAGAAGATAATGTGACACAATCAAGGAATACAAATGCAATGTTTTTGTTTCTCATCATTTTTTTAGATTTGTATATACACAAAATTATGAAAACTAGCTAACACTATTTTACAACACCATTAATTAATAAAGGCTACCTGAGTGTAAGTTGTTTGAGGAAATGAATTGCGTGATGTGGAGGAAGAAGGTGCATTAAGATTTATTTTGAAATCCAAAGCATGTTATGAGACAAAAAATCAACTATTCAAATACAATAATAATATCTCTAATACTACTTGCATACCTATGGAATCATCATCGAGAATGTATAAGGGTCTGTAGGAATAAAGCATGCCTCATGAAATTTCATCATATGGAAATTCTACTAATTTAGTTATTCTTGAATTTCAAAATGTAATTTAATAAACAACATTAAATGAACTTGCTAAATTTTACTTGAGTGTCAATGTTGAATGTATCATTCAGTAAATCATAAGTGGAATCCATCGTCTATGCAACTGATGTAGGTTGTGTAGCTACATCATGAGCACTCTGATAATTGTACATGTAAACAACACTACAAGCACCACAATGGTGGGGTGGAGCTTAAGGCCTACATGTCTCCTCCACACCAAGCTCTAATAGAGGACTCACACACTGTAAAATGGTCTGGGTGAGTGAGTCAATCAATTTTAGTGTATCCACCTCTACACTATCCTTAACAATGGAAGGAATGAAAAAATGCTCAACAATGGGTTTGGCCAAGTGTCTCAGTGCCAACTCTGGATTATGTCATGCAACAAGTTTATCATGTGTGGAGCCCCCACCTCTACCTTGAAATTCTAAGGTGTCAAAATAGTTTGAAATTTTATTGAGGACAAACTCGTAATAAGGTTTCCTCGAAAATTATTGTGGAACCTCATGGTTATTACATGGAGGTTGGTCAAATACCATCCACCACCACTCCTAGATTTTATTTTTAATTAACTCATGGTGGCACCAATGGATGGGGAACCTCCTACATGTATGAGACAAAGGTTCATTGGTTCTCGGGTCTATAAATAGGGCACACAAGTTGGCTTTGCTAATTTTTTGGTTTTTGAAATCTACATATGACAAACCACTTGCATAAAATAGTCTCATCTCATGCCTCTTATTTGACCAAAAATTTATTTTCTCGCTCATTTCTCCTACATGAGTTACAATTGACTTCAATGATTCAGAAATCCCTCTCCTATAAGGGTGGGTTTCGGCATGCTCGATTAATCTTCCAACTAATTGTTCAATGTCTCTTTTATTGTTTTCAATTTGATTTTGAATATTTTCTTGTGTTCCTTGATGATTCCTATGAATTGATGGAGGGGTTTCAGGTTTTTCTTGTATAGGAGGCTCTTCATGAGGGGCTGACTATGAATTCTCAATGTTTTGAGGTGAAGATTCATTCTCTAAGAATTAGAATAAATTTTTATTATAAAAAACTATTTAAATTTCCATTCTAAACCAAATTCAAAATAAATAGAATAAAAATGCATACCTCTTTGCAATCTTTGACCTCTCTAAAGTGTTGGCAGCATCCTCATGAAAAATCGCAAGCTAAGGATGCAAACAATGGACGCAATTTCGCAAGCACGAGTTGTAGACCTCAAATCCTCTAAGTCAAGCTACGGGTTGAAGATAAATTAGGGTTTGAAATCTCTTGTTTGGATTTTATTTAACTTTTTCATTTGGCACATGCCAAATTTTGTGTGCGTGCTCACCAAATTTGGCATGCACCAAATGAATTATTTCAAATTTTTTTTGCATTTTTTTTCAATTTGGCACCAAAATTGTATCACAGATTGGTGCACTTACCCATACATAAAATTTGACTTTCAAGGGCATTGTCCCTGAGCCCCCATCAAGTGTGTGGCCCCCAAACCCTCCACCGAGGTGATGATCCCCTAGACCCCTTGCAAGGGCTACCCCGAGGCCCCCTCGCGCTTACCTATCAACAGTAAACCTTATATAATTACAAGGTTGAGACACACTTTCCCAACGATAATAAGTATATAATAACATAATAATTTTAATATTATAATCATACAATAGAATAATATAATAGTATAATTTAATATAATACTAACTATAAAATAACAATATAAATTTATTTACATAATAACAAATAAATAATAATATAATACAATATAAGATAATATAATATAACTTAATATAATAATTATAAAATAGTAAGACAAATTTAACTACATTATAAACATATTTATTAATAATAACTACAATAATGAATATATAATGAAATATAATTATTTTATTATAATAATAATAAAAACTAGATAGGTTCATATGCACATAGGACTGGTTGGTAGAGAAGCTAAACTTGGAAGCCACAATACTCCCTCTAGCTAGGTCGGATCACCTTCCAGTTAGACTATCTATTCTAGAAACAAAAACCCAAACAAAATTCCACTTCAGTTTGAAAAGATGTGGTATAGGAAAGAAATATTAGTGGACCTAATAGAGCAATGGTGGAAATATGCCCCAAAAATAAAAGACACTAAAATCTATATCTTTATGTATAAGCTTAAGTACATCAAGAGAAAATTACAAATATGGAATAAGGAAGTTTAAAAAAAAAAATTCTCTTAAAAAGGGAGATTGGAAAAAGAACTAGGGGTGATTAATAATAGAGTAATGGAGGAAGGCATGTACCAAGAGAACTATTTAAGAGAAAAAGAGATCATGGTAGATTATAATGAAGTATTGGCTAGGGAAGAGGAATATTGGAAATCTAAATCAAGAGAACTTTGGCTAAATGAAGGAGACTCCAATATGAAATTCTTTCACAATATCACTAAGATCAGAAAGGCCTATAAAAGGTTAATATAAATCAAAACCCTGAAAGGAAGAATAACATAAAACCCAAGAGAAATAGAGGAGGAAGCAGACTGCTTCTTCAAACAATTATTATGCCCAGAAGGGGACAATGATCTAATAAATGATTTTGAGATCCTGGCCAATATCCTAAAACTAATAATAGAAGAATAAAATGCTAGGTTAACTAAACCTTTCAAAAAAGAGGATATCAAAAATGCAATACAACAGCTACACCCTGACAAGGCTCTAGGGCTAGACAATTTCCCTACACTCTTCTATAAAAAATGATGGTGTTTCTTAGAAAAAGGAGTATGGGAAGTTGTGAATACTTTAAGGAAAAAAGGAAAAAAATTCAAAGACCTGAACAATACAATGGTAGTCTTAATTCCAAATAAAGAGAATTGTGCTAGCTTTGGGGATTACAAGTCAATTTCACTCTGCAATACTATTTATAAAATCATCTCCAAAGTGTTAGCCAACAAAATGAAGCCACTTTCAAAGAAATTAATCTCACCCAACCAAAGTGGGTTCACACCAAGGAGAGATATAGTTGATAACATCATATTAGAAAATGAAGCAGTACACACCATCAACAAAGTTAAAATCTCTAGCATGATGATCAAGCTGGATGTAAGCAAAGCATATGACAAAGTGAGATGGAGATTTTTGTTGCGAGTAATGGAAAATTTTGGGTTTGGAAGAGAATGGATCCAATTGGTCTTCCAATGTATATCAACGAAAAGATACTCCATCCTCATAAATGGAAGCCCATGTGGCTTCTTTGAAAGCTCAAATACAATAAGACAAGGGGATCCAATATCCCCTTTTCCTTTATGTGGTAATGGAAAAAGCATTAGGGATACACACAACATCCTTCCAAAGAAAAGTAAAATGGAAAGGGTTAAGAATTGCACAAGGGATAGAAGACATAACACACCATAAATTCGTAGATGACACCCTCTGATACGGTGAATCAACATTAAGGGAAGATGAATCAATCAAGACATGCCTAGAGGAGTACATCAACCAACAAATAAACACAAAAAAAAAATATATATATTTCTTCAACACCAAGAAAGGATGGTAGAAAATAATAGAAAAAACCCTTGGCTATATAATAGATTCCTTCCCATGTAAGTTCCTAGGGATACCCCTATTTAAAGGAGTGATAGGAACTAAAATATGGAAACAAATAGTATAAAAATGCAATGAAAAGTCAAAAAGTTAGAGAGGCAAATGGCTAACATTGGCGGGTAGGATTACCATGATAAAAACAATTCTTTCAGAAATCCCCACCTACCCAATGTCATGTATGAAATTGAAAAATAAAGAAGCCTCACAAATAGAGAGAATTCTCAAAAAAAATCTTATGGGAAGGCTCCAATAATGTGCACAAAATTCCCTTGATACATTGGGACATAGTTTGTAAATCCCAAGTAGAAGGGGGGATTGGGATTATAAATATCAAGGCACAAAACCTTGCCCTAGGTGCTAAGTTAGTATGGAAAATTTACCAAAATCCAAACTTACTATGGTGTAGAAACATGTAGAAAAAATACCTGGACTCCCAAAATCCTAAAAGGATCTTAACAATTGAAAATTTAAGATCAGGTTCACACATACAAAACTTCATGGCAAGCTATAGGCACATAATAACTAATCATCTAACTTGACAAGTAAATAATGGAAGCAAACAAATTTTTTGGAGTGATTCATGGGGAGGTTACAAGCCTTTGGCTAAAAACCTAGAACTAGCACCACTCATACTAGAGTTAGTCCGCAAATATGGTGAAGTAGTCATAAAATATGTGAAAAGATTAAAAAAAAAATGGATCATTACGATGGGTTGAATTGGTAAACAGCGCCATAAATGAAGAATCCAAAAATAATCTGAAGGAAATCTTGGAAAATAGAATCATTTGTCTAAACAATCAAGAGGATAGGATCATTTGGTGTGGTGAAAAGTCAGGCAAATTACATAGCAAAAATGGGATATCTGATACAAATGAAACAAAAATAATTAGGTTGTCCCAAGAAATCATGCTGGGGAAATGAATCTTTCCCAAAGTGGGAGCTTTTGCTTGGTCACCCTTGCATGGAAAAACTCTCACAAGCGACAGATTAAAAACATTGGGGATAGAAGGGCCTAGTTAGTGTGTGATGTGTAAAAATGATGTTGAAAGTGTTGACCATCTACTCATGAATTTCCTATTTGTAACACAAGGATGAGAATGGTTGCAAAACAAGCTAGATTGGGAAACCCCAAGAAACAACAAGCTTATGGAATTATTTACAAGTTGGCCTACACACAAAAAGGAATATTTTTGGGGTCATATATGGAAAACAACCCCTTCTATCTTAATTTGGAATATATGAAAGGAACGTAATAGGAGAATATTTCAAAATAAGGAAAAAAAAGAAAAAAAATATGCTCCATAACTAAAAACAATATAGTTGAATTTTTGAACACCTAGATAAAACTCCAAAAGAAATAAAAATTCACAAACTAGGACAATGAATTGATGAAAATTTGGAAAACCCTAAAGGTCCCACCTTTCCTTCAATTGGACCCGAACTCAAAAAAAAGGTAGAACATTAAATGGAGGCCCCCTTAGGGGAGGTTTCTAAAGCTGAACACCAATAGGG
The DNA here is from genome assembly GCA_007115665.2 of Sequoiadendron giganteum. Taxonomy (NCBI): domain Eukaryota; kingdom Viridiplantae; phylum Streptophyta; class Pinopsida; order Cupressales; family Cupressaceae; genus Sequoiadendron; species Sequoiadendron giganteum. The sequence goes on along the minus strand of CM021110.1, from coordinate 134,953,946 downwards.
CATCTAGGGGAAACCCTAGATTGGTAGGGGCTGGATGCATAATCCAAAATAGGGAAGGTGACCTAGAAGAATCATTTTCAATAAAACTACCAGAGATGACAAATAATGCGGCTGATATCAAAGGAATACTACAAGTATTAATTCTATGCAAGGAGAAAGGACTGAGAAACATAGTGTTGGAGTGTGGCTCCTCTATCTATATAAATGCAATCTCAAATGGTAGAGATGGAGTCTAGATTTTGTAAACTAAATTAAACTGTATCAAGGAGTTAATGTAGGAAGTACAAGTACAAATAGACCAACATGCATATAGGGAAGGAAACAAAGTAGCCGACTTGTTAGCCAACCGAGGGATTGAAAAAGAGAATAACATGGTAAAAGGGTCCCAATCAAGCTTATGGTAGGGGCTGAGGGAAGTTTTAGAAGGAGATAAATAAGGAATTAAATCCCAACCAGATGCACCTTCATAAAATGCACCAAACATAAGAAAAAAAAATTGAAGGTATGTAGTAAAGCCAAATCACAACAGAAAGGTATGTCATTCTATCTCAGTCCTACTTCATTATTGTTGATCATCAAAGCTTGCCCCTCTCCCATAGTCTTATGGGAAATTTAGTGAGTGGGGGACAATATGCGCCTCACTAAATACCTCCAAGATTTTTATAGAAAGTTGGCTCTTCTCTAAGTTTGGGAAAAGAGTACAAATAAATGTAATCAAAAAAACATAAAAAGTGGCGATGCACCAAAACTTTTACAAAATTTCAAAACCACAAGTTTCTTTCTATGAATGACATGATAGACACATAGCACCATATCCCTTCATTGTTGGGAAGATAATGAACATTAGAGGCTTGATACAAGCACAGTTGCAATCATTCAATCCACCCGTAGGAAGTGCGTATTTTGATCCAACCAAACATTCAAGTTCCAAGAATCAATAGAAAAACATTCAAAATCTACATTAAATCTTCCTCTTAATATAGCATGACATGAAGAAATGATAACCCTACAAATAAAATAGAGAATTCCAATGACATAATCCAATTTCTATAGATTGTAACTTTATCACGCACACAAACAACATGGAAATCCGATAATCAAACTATTCAGATTAAGCAAGACATAGTATTCTATTCTAGACAAGGATATAAAGAAATAAATATTGACAAAGACCATATCATGCATAGTTTTAGATATTTCTCCCAGATAACTCATACTTCACATATTAAATGAAATTTAAAACAAAGATTAGATTCCAATCCAACAATAGTTTGAGTATATAAAAGACATAACATGCCAAAGTGAAGTAGTGTTCTACAAACTTAAAATAAAATATTTCTACTAACTATGAAAGCTAACGAAACTTTTTTCCAAAAGGAAAAATTTAGGAACCCTTTCTTCATGTTGTCGCTTCCAATTTATAGCGACCAAGGAGAGAGATATTTTGACCTTGTTAAGAAGTAATGACTACCAAACATTCACACCTGATAGCTTGGAATCTGATCCTAGATCTTTTGTTAGGTCACTAAAATCTTTCTCATCAACTTTCAACTGCCACAATAATATAATTTAGGTATTTCAATAGGATTACCCCTCGTAATCACTCGGATCCTAAAAGAAGAGTTTGGAAAAGGTCTTTTCAACCAGTCAAGTGGCTTTGGTAGCACCAACTCAAATCCATTCATTAGAACAAATCAAAACACATTCTGATAGACTCTGAATGAAGGCTCCCAAGATATAGCTCCTCTGCAGTAAAGAGATGGCATGTCATGTAGGCGGATAGTCTCAAGTTTGTGAAAATTTATTTTAAGAAATCATTTGCCAAGCTGACACAGTTTTTGAATCCCATTTGAAAACAATGTGATCAACAAAGCATTCACGATCACTACATGGCACATTTCCCACCCCTCGAAAACATAACCTCTTCACACGCGGATTCTCTCAAAGACAAAAGTAAAGCCAAAAATAAAAAATAGACTTAGGAAAAAAAATTCTTCATAGTTATAGCGACTCACAGGGGGGCTTCGCTTACGAAGGTACAAACCTAGACCTCTTGTCATTCTTGGAGTTTGAGGAAGGTGAAGTGCAACATTTCCCAATCTACATCAATTGGTCAGGAAAGACTACATAAATATTTATACGCCTAATATAGCTTGAAGACTTCTTTGAAAGAAACAAATCCCCACCTTGTTGAAACAACTCCTAGATGATAATATAGATGAGAAAGTTGAAGAACTTCACTCTCAATGTCATCCATCATAGGTGTTGTACTTGACTCTAGAAGTTCTATAGAATTTTGAAACTTATTCTTGACCTCCTCTATAGTCTACTCAATTGATAATACATCCCCATTCACTGAAAGGAAGGGAGGTAACCTAAATCAATATAAGACCTCGAAATCCTTCTTGATTTTTCAACCCTCTTGTTTAACACTTCCTAGATGTTCTTGGTTTTTTTCACTACCTTATGATAGTGGGTGAATTTTCTCACTTTCCTAGAGGCAGCCCACCAATCTTTAATTCTTGCAGTTCTCAGAGCCTCATATGTCGCCAGACATAGCTTGGAAATCAAGCTTTGAGACTCAGCCACTCAAGGAGCATACTCTTGAAGAATTCGATCAACCAACAAGCCAACCCTTTCATTTATTTCTCGGGCATCCCTTAGAAATTTTAAGGATAGGTTTAGAACAGTGAGTACAATAATAATTTGATCCAAATAGGTGGATACCAACCTTCTATTTACAAGAAGGGTCACAGAACTTTGTGCAATTGCTAGCTCATCTTGTAGTTGAGCCTCTTTTTCCTTCACTCTCTATTCCATTTGATCTTTTCTCTTGAGAGCATCTACCAGTTCGAAAACTAAATTTTTGACCTTCTGATTGCAAGCGTGCAGAGAAGACTTGACTTCTTGTTTATCACTTCTTAACTTTTTGGCCTCCTCTTGGGCCTTTTGCAATTTTTTGGAGGCCTGAGATCGGACACCATCCATCTCCTTCTTTATACTTTCCTAAACACACTAGTGCTCTGCACTAGATTGGTGCTCAACTACAATTTCACCTCTCAATCTATCTATTTTGACATACAACTGAATCCACTCATCTTGAAGCACTGCAAGAGATACTTTTGCTTCCTCCCATTGGTATTGTACCTACATTATGCAGGTCATTTCATCATTTTGGGTCCTGAGCTTTGACTACAATCAATTCACTATTTCTCTTACATTTTCCAGCTCAACCTCACACTTTCCTAGATTCCAATCTAGCTGCTCATAATTTGTATATACTACCTTCTGAGTGGTCTTGACTAGACCTACCTTGTCGCATGAGAAAATTTCATTTAAATCTAGACCCACTTCCTTGATGTCATAATCCTCCATCTACATCTGTCCTTTGGATCAAGCTACTAGCAACTTCATAGTAGTGACCCATAGAGAATTTTGTTCTTCATTGAAATAAGTTTTGAATTATTTTGGTAGTTGACAACTCAACATTCTTTGTTGCAAGAGAAGCATGGGGGGGGATGACTAAAAAGAGTAAAAGAAGAGGATACTTTAGATGTATGGTCATGTGGGGAGGCGAATGGGAGAGTAATCTTAAAAAATGGCGAGATTCCAAATTGAGATTGAGCACTAGAAGTAGCAGTTGGGGTAAAAAGGGAAACAGATGGAATAGGTGAATTGTATCTGAATGTGGATAGGCCTGGGGTAATGAGTAGCATGGATGATTCGGCTTTCTCAATAGGGGCCCTAGATAGGGTGATCAAAGAGTCAATAGCGACTGAAGCAGATGTTTCTTGTTTAGCACGTGGGGGCACATCACTTGGTATGTTGAAAATGGAAAGGGGCTCATTTAGAACCAAAAGCTCAAGGTCAGTAGGTAGAGGATTCTTTTCAATGGGTGGGGGAAAAGGATTAACCAAAGATGAAGAAATAGGAAGAAGAGGGGGAGCAAGACTTACTTGAACTGTGACCATCTAAACATTCTATAGGGTGAACTCTACTTCTTCATTTCCTACAGCTATATCAGGTAAGTCTAGGTCTCAGACTCACCTTATCTTTGTTCGACCTGAACTAAAGCATCCTGATCCTTTAGTGGATGATCCCGTCGAAGCTTGACCCTCTTATTTTGTAGCTGATTCTCTTGGGGACCATCGAGTTCTCTTCCCCTTACTTCAAACACTGGCGGAGGATGCAGTTTGTGAATCCTTTTTCTTAGAGTTTATTCCTCTGTCGGACTCCTTTGGTCAAGAAGTATAGCATTGAAGATGGTCATCTATAACCTCATGGCTCAACTTTGGGTTGTTGTCATAATCATCTTCTTGGTCATAAATGTCCTCAAACTATTCATCATGTGGGTGAATCTCTTTGAGAAACTTATGTCTACCTCCCATCTCTTGTTAGAACCTCCAGAAGTATGCCATCTTTCTTTTCGACCACCCTTTCCGCTTCATTTTATTTTTAAGGGTTTTACTTATTGGAACCTCCACGTGATATTTTTCCTATGGTGTATAGAAGCTCAGCCACTTCAGCCTTTTGGTCAATATGAGGGCCAGTTTGACATATATTTTTGGCTTCTCTTGAGTCATATTTTTCTTGGACTCCACATAGTCTCGTGTCTCATGTTTTAGGGGAAGCATCTTTTCCAGATTGTAGTCCTTTGTGTCACATATAAGGACTAAGCTTAGGGCTACCAACAGATTAGTCAGTTCCCTTTGTGCTTCATGTTTCTCCAGCACCACTTTACTATTTGTAATGCAAAGATGAAGTGGATATAACTTTATTTTGTTCCTTCCCCTATTGTAGGTGTTGTCGGCAAGATTTTCTTGACGACATGCCTCCAATGCCAAAAATTGATCCGTTACAAATTTGGGGAGTTGGAAAGGTTCTTCGATGAAACCATGATATCTGATAAATTTAAAATCTTCCTTGAAGAAATAATCTATAGGGTTCAATGAATTTTTAATCCATTTCTCAACCTCAAGGGACAAGTGACCCATCAGGCACGGAAATAACTCTTGCAACATTGGTCTCAGAAAGTGATGCACAAACCAGTAATAATTAATTGTTTTTGATAGGAAATAGGTCCATACAAAAACTAGTTGACCTAAATCCTCCTCATCAAACCTAGAGAAAGGAAATTTTCTCTCCAAAAACCCAAAGTTTTGATGCAAAATTAAGTGGACCAAGAAAGAAGAATACCTTAATTTAGACACGGTTTGGTAATTCTTCAACTGCATCAACATGTTTGTTGCTATTAAATCAAAAAAATCAAAATATTTTTGCCCCCGTTCTTGCTTAAGTATCAAGGCCAAGGCCATCTTGAAGGAGTGGACCTCTTCATCATCATCCAACCCAAAAATCCAAGCTAGCATTGATAAAATATCTCGTGTGCTGTCTTGGAACTCTCTAAATTCTAGGGGAAAAATAAATCGGCCTCTCATCAGCTTCTCCTCTTTCTCATCATAATATAAACCTTCTGTTTCATTCACTTCCTCCTAGTAGATCTCCATATCTTCTTCATTGAATGGCCCAGCATGTCAGTTGGGAGGGATACACAACATCTCTCATATAGGTGGAGCAAAAATTGTGACCTTCATCTTGTTGCACGTTATGGTTCTAGTTTCTCCTTAAAACCTTTTGGCACATGCATCCACTAACTCTGGGCATAGATGTATAGTAGGTAACATAAACTATGGAAAATGACAATTCTAGAGTCGAGAGGAAAAACCCTCAGAGGTGTCATGATATTTCATTCTTCGAAATGCTCCCTCTCGAAGATTTTTAGGATTTCTTGCCAATTTTGGGTCAAAAACATTGTTAGCAGCATCTCACACTACCTCTCTTTTAACACTTTTTTCCACGTGCACCTTACAAAACTCGAATGGTCAATCCTTAGGCACTAGGGCATTAGAAAATGATTTTTTTCCCAAAGACATTGGCCAAAACAGGCCTTTTTTATGTAGATTCTTCCCTTCTACTAGTCGTTCATGGTTCTTCCATGGCTACTTCAAAAGTTGTAGAGATTTTTTCAGTGAAACGACCACTTTCTTTTCACTTAGAAAAAACTACTTTTTGGTGTAATTAATTTCCTTTAGAAAGTACATGTAGTTAAGGCTATGCCATTATCGTCGATCCATTAAATGCTACCAACAAGGTGATATGTGTGGGTTGGAGATCTGTATCCCTCAAGAATACCAAAAAATTTGCAAGAATGGAATTAGTAAATTCCCTTCACCACCTCTTTTCACAAATAAGCTCCTTGTCTTGGGGAGAGTTCCTTTAGTTATTTCAATCTTACTTAGGCGATATAAAGTACCTTTGAAAAGATGTGCTCATTAATTTGTTAGATATTAGCAGGTTAATCCATGTATTTTCACTTACGCGAGCTAGTTGATGTTGATGATGGCCAATGACACATGTCAACAATTGGTTTATGCAAGCATTTACTCCCAACATGCAAATATTAATTTTGAGACCTTATGTCAGATTTTCCATATGATTTATTCTCCTTTTACTGACTGCTTCGATATTTTCCCATTGTCATCTAGCTAAAAATAGACCCTCCGCTATTTGGGTTCACCGACACCTCTTTTCTATAAATAGCTATGCCACCTCAAGGCTATATTCATTTGAAAAGTAAGCCTTTTGAGTTTATCTAGCTTTGTCTCCATTTTTATATCATATTTTTCTTTGTTTCTTTAGCCATGTCTATTGGCCTAGGTACTCCTACCTGTCTACTTCCACAAAGGCCACAAGATGCCTTCACTAGGGAGATTATGGTTGTCAAAATCAAGCACCTAGTAAAGAGGTGTGATCGATAGGGGGTAATTTCCTTTTGTTGGGTTGTTGGCATGGACTTCATTGAAGACAAAACTAGATGAGGATAAATTGCAACATTTTTTCCTACTTAGTGCCCTCTCTCTTAGACCCGAATGTCACCAAACCCAAGATAGTGGAGTTGTTTCACCACATGTTTAGTGTGTCTCTACTGGAAGGGTTGGGAAAGATCATGCAAGTTTGCATCCCTGGTTTCAGAATTCCTATCGTGATGGACCTTCATTGGTTCATTGATCATGGTGTGAAAATGCCTTGGTTTCCCTTTCTGGGTGACTTCCGCACCATGGACCTAGAAAGCCACCACAGTTTGGCTTTTCCTACATATAGCTACTTCCTTCTGTAGTATGGCGTTAAGGATTCTCTTGGGGTCAACTTCAAGAAGCATTTTTATCTTCTAGCATACAATCACGAAGATTGAGGTTGAGGTTTGTGTGTTGTTTGTTGTGTGTTGTGTGTTCTTCACTTTCTTGCTTAGGAAGAAGAAGAAGAAGAAGAAGAAATGATTATGGGAAAAAATCCCGCATAGCTATGGTTGGAGGCCTAATTTTTTATTTTTTGTAAGAAAAATTCCTCCATTTTTCTCTTTTTACACTTTTTGCTCAAATACCCTTTTTGGATTTTGCTCGAGAGAGCTTTTCTGTTAAAATTTGAGCCTCAGGTTGCCCACATACTTGTAAATTTTGATGAAAATATAATATAATATAGTACTTCCGTACTTACTTTGTTTCTCCATTTCTTCTCTGGCTTATTCTAAAACTTATAATGATATTTACACAATTTTACATATGGTACATATCTATGAATTTTTTAAAAGAATTTTGTACTTTAATGAAAAATTTTCAGATAAATACTATTTACCTGTATCTCTAAAGCATTACCCTCCATATCTTCTAGCTCATATGCATTATTTTAATTACACACGCTAATTCGTAAGGGTCCCTTCCACAACACTTAGAATTTGGTGTGTTGCCCTGGTTTTGTAGTGCACTCATCATGTTTCACCACTAGGCTTCCTTCTTAGAAATATGGCTCGGAAGACTTTTTGTCGAACCATCGCTTGACCATATATTGCAGCCAATCATGGCTCCAAAGGAATTTTCTCTATCCTTTTCCAGTTTGAGGAGGCCAATCATGGCTCCAAAGGCCATTTCTCTATCCTTTTCCAGTTTGAAGAGTTCTGCTATATGTACCTCCATTCTGCCACTCTACTCTATTTCTAGGGATTTCAGTAATTGTAGAGTGGGGAGTTCCATAGAAATAGGTAAAATACCTCCTTCCCATACACTAATTCATAGGGGGATTTCTTTAGGATCTATTTCGACATGATCTAATCTTCCCACAGAGTAGTCTGTAGATGCTTGTGCCATTCTCTTTATTGTTTAGACCCAATGCACTTGATTAACCTGATTAGGTTTTTATTTGTTGACTTTGTAACCCATTTCCTTGTGGGTAATATTTTGAAGAAGTCTTGAAGAAGATTTAATTCTTAATAGAAAAATCTGACATCTTTGAACCTACAAAGCCCAAGCATTGTCAGATATTCAACAGTCTTCGGTGAACCAAACCTAGTCACCAATTCCTCCATAAAGTTAACAATCTTGCCCTTTGTAGTGCCTTTTAGGGTGATAGCCTCTATCCATCTTGTGAATTAATTGGTCACTATAAGGATCCATTTATGGCCAGTACTAGAGATGGGATTTATCATTCCGAAAAATTCTAATCCCCACTAAGTAAAAGGCTCTTTAGTTACAATGGGACTTAAAGGCAAAGCAAAAATTTTCCTCTTGCAAACGAAAAATTGGCATTGAGTGCACCTCTACACCAAATGGTGTGCTTCATAAAAAATTGAGGGCCAATAGTATCCTACTCGCATGATTTTCAAGGCCGTACTTTTAGCAAAAAACATCCACCCTTGGGACTACTATGGAATTCCATATGAACTCTTCCTACCTGACTCTTGTCTAAACATCAGAGTGATACTCTATCATAGTTTCTTTTAAATAAAATTCCCTCAACTAATATGTACCTGGTGCCTTGCATTCGATAATATATTTATTTATGGAGTGGGAGGGCCATCGAGTGGTGTCATTTCTGCATGTATAATGTCTAATCCACCACACAAGATTCATAGACTCAAACTGATTTGAGTAGACTTGATCAATCTCTTTGTCAGCTTTGGAACCCAACTCTTGTGCAAGATACTCACAAAGGCCTCTTTCCCACACCAACTTGGTCAGTTTGATATACACGTCGTATTCTAGGATCTTGGTGATCCAATTGGCCCTTTATTTAGTTATTTATCCTTCAATAATATATTCCCTCACACTCGAGTGAGAAACCAAGATGGCGAATTTATTGGCCAACACTAGGTGTCAAAACTTCTTAAGGCTCTTGACAATGGCAAAAGATTTCTTTTCTACAAAATTGTACCTATTTTCATACCCCTTGAGGGTTCTTGAATGAAAATCAATTGGATGATCCTTGTTATCTTCTTCATCCCTTTGAGTGAGCACAAAAGCTATGCTATGTTTATCGTTGTATACGTAAAGAAAGAAATCTTTAGGAATTTTCGGATTGGCTAGCACCAAAGCAGTAGAAATAGCCTTCTTTATTTGCTCAAAAGCTACCTTGCCTTTGGGGATCCATTTGAACATCAAGTTATTTTTTAGCATCAATGTGATGGTTCTCACAATGCCTACAAATTCTAAAATGAACCGGCTAACAAAATTAATCTTTCCTAAAAAAATATTGTAGCCCTTTTTGATTTATCAGTAGGGGTAAATCCATTATAGATTTCACTCTTTCAGGATCTATTGCAATTCCCTCCTTGGATACTTCAAATCCAATTAGCTTACCTTGAGGTACTCTGAAAACACATTATTGAACTTTAAAGAAATCCCAAACTTGTGGTACCTCTGGAAAACTTGTTCTAGATGATCAAAATGATCAAACTTTAACTTTGAAAAAACTATCAGGTCATCTAGATCAATCAAAATGGTCAAATTGATCAATCCCATGAAAGCAATGTCCATAGCCTGCTAAAAATTCATGTCAACATTTGAGAGTCTAACGGGAATCTTTTCATATGCGAACGTTCCCCATTTGGTGGTAAACATCATTTTGTGTTGGCCACCTTCCTTGACATATATCTAATTGTATCTTGAGAAATCGTCAAGCAATGAGAACATTTACGACCTGACTACCATCTGCAAGATCTACTCCATGGATGGAAAAGGGTAGTGATCTTTTAGCAAGACCCTATTCAAGTCTCGAAAATTGACACAAATCTGGATGTCACCATTTTTATTTCAAATCGGTACCAAATTAGACACCTAGGTTGAGTTTTTAATCGATTAAATGATTCAGGACTCAATTAATTTAGTGAGCTCTTTTTCCATTAGTGCCTCAAGTTTCAGATTGGCAGGCCTTTGTTTCTATTGGACTAGTATCGACCCTTCCGCCAGATCAATGGTATGTTGGATTATACCGGGATTGTATCCTCTAAGATCATCATAGGTCCATTTTATAACTCCATCATACTTAGAACATATATCCCTTAAACTTTCCTTATCTTACCACAAAAAATTCCTTCCAACTTTCAGTTTTTTACTGTTTCTAACATACAACTCTTCATAATCCTTTTCATTGGTTGTAAACCTTTGTTTACCATTCTTGACATCTTCACAGTTAAAGAGATTTTCAAGGGAAATTAAACCTCGAGGGAGTTTATTTACTTTTAGCTGAATGGCCTACCCTTTGAAAGGTCAAACTTCTGGTTCTGAATAGTTGGAAACTCCTTCCGAATTTTGGATAAAAGTGGCTATCTGATTGTCATCTTCGAAAACTTTTCAATTTTGATCATTGTCAAGAATTGATGGTCGGACAATGATTTGAACAATGCTTTTCTTTGAATTAGAAGTCAGCCCAAACTGTGACCCAATAGATTCCATCTGATCCACTATACTATTTTGGGATTGGGGAATGCCTTGCACATTGAAAGCTTCAAAACCTTCAATTAAATCCCATATCTGGTGTCTATAAGCCTTCATTCTCCTATTTTTAGCAGTTGCTTGCCCTTAGAATTGGACCACTATCAACTTGGAATCTCCAAATAATTGCAACCTCTTTGTTCCCATCCACTCAATGAGAAATAAACTGTGAATCAAGGCTTCATATTCTACATCATTATATTGAGCATGGAAATTGGAATTGATAAGCCTTGAGGGTCTCTGATCCTATCGGAAACGAATATCAAACTCTTGCTCTAGAATTGGATTTGCATTTAGCATTGTCAAAGTACAAGTTCCATAGACTATTATCCATCAGATCATCATAACTTTCCCGATCTATCATCAGTTTCAGATAGACCAAGTCATCATCAAATATTACATATGTGCCTAGTCCCGCGGCATAAATTTTTTTGAATGGGTTGGATTCAATGAACTAGTTGAGGAGTTCTTCAGGAGTTCACTCACTTGTATCTTCTTCATCTTCTAGAATTTCCATGGAATATCCCTCTTGTCTTGAAAAAGAGGTATGCGCTACTTCAAAACAGAGAATAGCATTGTTTGCTATATGTTTGGGGTGTAAGGACTCAGAGAGAATCTTCATCTTTGCCTCATGCTTGGTTCTTAATATTAGATGGGACTAGTCTAGTACCAAATATCCACCCAAATTTATAGTGAAATCTCTAGAAAGACACATCCCGAAGACTAGGGGAATATCTATTATCACTACCTCTTGTGAGACTATTTATCTTAGGCACGAAAAAAGGGTCAAGGATAGATCTTTTACCTGCCTGATTATTGAAACCTTCTTTCCATCCAGCTACATGATTCCTTTTTCCAAAGGTTCATACTCGAGAGCATTAAGGCATCAACCACTTGCTTCGACATGACCATTCTATTGGCTTTTGAGTCAATCATATTATTGTGCAAAATTATATCTCCCACAATTAAGGCTAAAAAGAGAGGAGTGGGCTTTAGCTTGCTTACCTCTTTCTCTTTTGCATCGTTTGCATCATTTGTATAAGCTACAACTTTCAGATTTTGAGGATCTGACGTGCGCACTTTATCTTTACTCTGATCACATGATAAAACTTTGTCTGACTAAAGTCTTGGTTCTTTATTTTTCAATGCTTCTCAAAGCAATGTATTTTGCTCGGGGATGGATATTAAATCTCATAGAGACACATTGGCAAGTGCCTTCTTCAGCTACTCCACCACATTCAACATCCCGACTAGTGGGGCCTTGGGTTTGAATGGCAGAATCTCTCTCTGTTTCGGAGGGATACGGTCTATCATGAAATGATTTGATGTCTTATCTAGAAATTTATCGAGTGATCGTGGAATTCATTGTTGCTAAGTTGAATAGTCGACTATGGAGGTTGTCTTTCTTATGATGGTGGTTGGTGAGTCTGAGAATGAGGGGGAGATTGTGATATGTATTCTCTCATGAGCCTTCTCTTGGATCTGGTGTTTTAGTCTGATTGTACCTATGAAGTGTTGGTTGTCAGAACTTCATTTGTGAGCACTGCATCTTCTTCTTCCATTCAAGAAAAAGTTTCTTAATCGGGTGTGATATCCAACTCTTGCTCTACAGACATACCTTGCATTTGTGATCTAAAACGGGCTTTGGGTGGGTGCATGGAAAGGGGTAGCCAATTTGTGGCCACTTTCAAAAAAATGTTTTGAAAAATCATAACGCAAGCACGTTATAATGTGAATGAGTTATAACATGCTCCCATAATGACATGTTTAAAGAAAAAAAAAAAAGTTAAACTCATTCATTTTCATTTCAATTGTGTTTTTTCTTGTTTCGGCAACCAAAACCCCCATTTTTTGTGCTCGCATTCTAGGGGGAGGCATTTTGCAAAAATCTTCACCAACAGTTGTTATTTCTTTGCAACGATGGGACCACGATGATGAGGTGGTGTGAGAGGTAAGGATTATTTTATTTTTGTTTTTAATTTTTTAGTTTTAGGTTGTATTTGATATATATTTGTTTGAATTTTTAGGAGATGCAAATCAACTTGCAAACCCTCAAAATCCTCAACAAGAAGAGCAACCAAATCCTCAAGAACAAAATCCTCAAAAAAAAATCAACCACAACAACAACCTCCTCCACCAATCACTCAACCCCCTCCTGGCACTCAATAAAATTTAATGAGTGAAATTGAGAACAACAAAAAGAAAATTGAGGATTTAATCAGTAGGTTGGGTGATCCAAATGCTTCAACCATAGAAAGAATGACCTTAGCAATTTCATTGAAATATATGTTAACAAATGTAGATTCAATTAGCAAACAAATAATTGGATGGCAAGATAGGAGACATGCAACTAGAGATTATTATGCGAATAACCTATCATATAAAGATGTAAAGGATTTAAAAATTATAAAAGGTGATTTGTGCTCATTATTCACTGACCCACACACAATCAAAATATTACCCTCAATGTGAAGATATTTCTTATTCATTGGTGCCACCACCAACAGATTAGGGACAATATTTCCTTAGGAAACTATATAGTGATTTCAGATGAAAAAAATCCCAAATTATTTTGATATGATGGACTTCTAGGGGATAGGTGGGGGGTCGGCTCAGGATAGACCCAGTGCATAGTCGGATCCTATGCAGAAAGGGACACGAGCTCTCACTAGGCCACCTCATGAGCACATTGTTATGTCTTTCATTGCAAAGGAGAGTGTCAACGTAGAGACATTGAAGGTGATCATCACTTTGACCTAGAGTGTCATCCATCATACTATCCCAATTCTATAGTGCCATCTAGGGGAGTCTTCGAGTGGTGGCCTGTCTCAATCTTGCGAGGCGACTTATTTAGATGACCCCACCAACACTCAGGAGGCTACTATGTAGGATCTAGCTGTAGCTATGGAGATGGAGAGGGTAGCTGACATTTTACATGGGGTGTATGACATTGATAGTTAGGTAAACATTTGCATGTTCATTGAATTTAATTTATTAAATATTTATTTTGAAATTCAAGATTAACTAAAAATGTTTTATGATTTTAATAAAATTATAGGGTCGAGGTGTTGAAACTAGATACACCGCCCCCCCACCTACTTATTTTTGCAGTACACCTATGGCTAGGGTATGTAACTAGTAAACAATTATAAATTTATTACATGTTAATAGCATTATTTTACGAATTGTATTTTAATATGTGATTTTGGATATTGAACAGGCTAATATTGGAGGTTTCGAGGGAACACCTCCTAGTGCTAGTGGATTTACTCAAACCTACATAGAGGTAATAGAATAAAGATTTTAACTAATGAATTGTACTTAATAGATTTATGTATTTTATATGCACATCATTGATTATGTTGAATAATTTGTTGTTTTTTTATTTTCAGATGTTGCAAGAAGAAATGCCTATGAATGTGACAAGGGTAATGCAGATCAGTGTTTCATCTTCTATACAATCCTCAATGACTTTGATAGTGGAAGTATGAGGAAAATTAGTAAATTTGAATTTACATTCGTTTATAGATGTTAGTTAGTGAAAAATCAAACCATTATTGATTTGTAGTGTAATTTATATTTGGATGGTTTATACAAGGCTTGAGCACGCCTGAGCATGGGTGTGTGAATAATTCCCTCATGGAGAGAGATCATGAGATGGCAATAAGTGATTATTTTGTCAAATATATCATTTTTTATAATGTAATTTCTATATATTCATGTCTTTACTTCTTATTGTAATAGTTAAAACTTCACCATGAGCTAAACACTAGGAGGAGTAGCAGGTGCACTCCTCGAGCATAGAACAAATGAGTGATAGACCTATCACCATTTGATCGACAAGCAAAGGGAAATAATTTATTTCCAAAACATGGAGAGCAATGACTTTTGATTCCAGAGCCCTTTGTTGTATGCCTACATGGCATTTTTTACATATTTTGTATTGGACATATTTGACATTGTATGCCTATATGACTATTTTGTACATATATTTCATACTTATATCGACATATATTGATGTATGCCTACATGGCTATTTGGTTAATACAAATATTTTTTATCCATGGTTTCCATATTTTCATTCTAAATTGATGGCTCAATAGATATGATTTATGTGTATTCAAGTGTATATTTTACAACTTACGTGTATACATTATGACTTACGTGTGTTCTAATGTATACTTTGTGACTTACATGTTTTTATGCGTATACATTGTATGCGTGCATATACTTTGTACTAATTTGTGTATACTATGTATTTGTGTGTATACTTCAAGGCTTACGTGTTTTTGAGTACTTGTACTTCCCTTATTCACATGTACATGCTTGACTTAATCACATATATACTTATTAATTGGTTAGCCCTAGCATTGATCATTGTTGTCCTTCATGGTTTATCTTGAATATTAATTGATTGATGCTAAACAACTCTATCTAAAAGAAAAAACCACATTTTCAATTGGTATTCCATGAAATGATTCATAAAAAGATTCCAATATGTTCTTGATGTGTCCCCATATAAACACATCAAAAGATTTATATGTCAACTTTTTGCAATATCATTTCTTGTATACGAAATGGACTTGGGAGAAAGCAAGTTATAATTCATAATACACATAAGAAATGGGTTCAACACTATCCTAGACCCTCAAATAGGTCTATTAAACAAAGAAACATGCTCTCAATCAATCTTCCAATTGTGAAACACCATTGGGCAGAATTTACCAGTCTACAAATCCACAAAATCCACATTTTTTTAGGGTGTGATTGGCCCTCTAACCCCACTATCCTCTAAACCTTCACTTTTCTCAAATTTCCTGAGGGTTTATTGAAAACCCCATATCCAGATGTCATACAACCTCAAAACCTTTTCCAACACTCTTCATTCTACCTGCACAAACTTAATTGACCACTAAATTATGTTGCCCCTTAACTTTACCCACTTTTACTCCCTCAAACCTCTCTTTTTCATTCAAAACCCCTCTATTCCCAATTAGGGCATCATGCCATAACATAATTTTCACCTCCCTTGTCCTTGCATACCATTTGAACACATCAAACTCCAGAACCTCGCCCTATTTCCAACCTATTCTAACTTATCTTCAAGAAATTTATTTTTTTCACCTCATCTAGCCTTTCTTTTAAGGCCTAAATTTTTAATTTTGAACAAGGACAATGTTAGTAATCTCTTCCAATGCCTTTACCAATGCTATTTTCTTATTTGTACTTACATAATTGACTCAAATGACCCCACACTAACTCAAAACTAAAAGCAAGATTATATAATGGGCTATCATGGCCTTATTTGACATTATAATGACTAAAACAACTGAACTAGACCTTCTTCATCAAATGGAGGAACAAGGTTCTTTGCACCAATGATCATACACTTTTTATGTGGAATACTCAGACTTCTAAATCATCA
This sequence comes from Sequoiadendron giganteum, assembly GCA_007115665.2. Taxonomy (NCBI): domain Eukaryota; kingdom Viridiplantae; phylum Streptophyta; class Pinopsida; order Cupressales; family Cupressaceae; genus Sequoiadendron; species Sequoiadendron giganteum. Next base: position 134,937,698 of record CM021110.1, on the reverse strand, counting down.
TGTGTATGTTTCTCTTTTCCATTATTTTGCATGCCATCATAAGTGATCAAGCCAGTTGAACGTAGCTCAGATCAATTCTGCATGTTTGGGTGTGAAAGAGGACCATGCCTAATGTAAACCTACCTATTGGGATGTTTTGGAGCAGTTATTCTGGTCACATGAATTTCAAAATGAAAGCTACACCACTTTGCAACTTTACATTGCTTCCATTTGACACTTTTTCCATCAAGTGAAAATTGGACACCACAGGAAAATGACTTGAGATAACAAAACTGAGAGAGTTTATTGTAGAGTGGCCCAATGCAATCTCATAGGCTCAGATGGAGAGTTCTTAAGCATCACGGTTTCTGAGTAATAGACTATCAAAGTTTGCTTCCCTTTTGCACTTTGGACCCTTAAGGGATCGATCTGGTCAAACGTAGCTCAGAGCGATTCCACGTGTTTGGGTGCGGAAGAGGACCATGCCTAGCATAAAAATACATATTCAGATGCATTGGAACAATCTGTTTGGTCACATGAGTTATTGGATGAAAGTTTCACCACTTTGCAACTTTGCACCGCTTGCAGTTGAAACTTTTTCCACCAAGTGAAAATCTGCCGCCACGGGAAAACCACTCTAAGATAGCCAAAACTGAGAGAGGTTTTTGTAGAGGTGGCCAACATGATTTTGTAGGATTACACAAGAATTTTTCAAGCATCACGGTATCTAAGTAACAACATGCTAAATTTTGCAGCCATTTTGCACTTTGGACCCCTAAGGGATCGATCCGGTGGAACGTAGCTCGGAGTGATTCCGCATGTTTAGGTGTGAAAAAGGAACATGGATAGCATAAAAAGACCTATTCAGATGTGTTGGAATATTTTTCTTGGTCACACGAGTTGCAGAACGAAAGTTGCACCACTTTGCAACTTTGCACTGCTTGCATTGGACACTTTTTCCATCAAGTGAAAATATGCCACCACGGGAAAACCACTCCGAGATAGACAAAATTGAGAGAATTTTTTGTACAGGGGCCAACACAATCTTGTAGGATCAGAAAAGAACTTTCTAAGTGTCATAGTGTCTAAGTAACAACATGCTGAAGTTTGCGGCCATTTAGCACTTTGGACTCTTAAGGGATCGATCCGATTGAACATACCTCAGAGTGATTCTATGTTTTTGGGTGTCCAATAGGACCATTCTTAGCATAAACATACATATTCAGACATGTTGGAATATTCCACTTGGTCACACAAGTTGCAGAATGAAAGTTGAACCACTTTGCAACTTTGCACTGCTCGCATTTGATGCTTTTTCCATCAAGTGAAAATCTTGCACCATAAGAAACCCACTCTGATATAGCCAAAACCAAGAGAGTCTTTTATAGAGGGGCTAAACATGATCTTGTAAGATCAGACGAGAAGTTTCTAAGTGTCACGGTATCCAAGTAATAGCATGTTGAAGTTTGCAGCCATTTTGCACTTTGGACCCTTAAGGGATCGATCCGGTTGAACATACCTCAGAGAAATTCTACATGTTTGGGTGAAAAAGAGGAGCATTCCTAGTGTAAACATACCTATTCAAATGTGTTGGAACAGTCTGCTTGGTCACATGAGTTGCAGAACAAAAGTTGCACCACTTTGCAACTTTGCACTGCTTGCATTTGAAGTTTTTTCCATCAAGTGAAAATCCATTGCCACGGGAAAACCACTCTGAGATAGACAAAACCAAGAGATTTTTTTGTAGAGGGTACCAACACGATCTTGTAGGATCAGATGAGGAGTTTCTAAGCATCATGATATTCTATTAATAGCATGCTGAAGTTTGCAGCCATTTTGCACTTTGGACTCTTAAGGGATCGATCCAGTTGAACGTACCTCAAAACGATTTAGCATGTTTGGGTGTGAAAGAGGATCATTCCTAGCATAAACATACCTATTAGATGTATTGGAATATTCCACTTGGTCACACAAGTTGCAGAATGAAAGTTGCACCACTTTGCAACTTTGTACTTTTTGCATTCGATAATTTTTCTATCAAGTAAAAATTTGCCACCATGGGAAAACCACTCTGAGATAGCCAAAACCGAGAGAGGTTTTTATAGATGGGCCCAACATGATCCTGTAGGATTAGATGATAAGTTTCTAAGTGAGATAGAATAAATTTTATGGGCTTTGTGATGCTTCCCTTGTAGATTTTGATGAAAAAGGGCATGAAAAATGAGGTTTCACCATAGGGTTTGATAAAATATTGTGTGTAGAGGTTGGGTGATTGTATTTTTATTTTGTGTAGGTTATTTTAATAAGGTCTAACATGGTGGAATGTTTTGGTAAGGTGTGGAACCATTCCTTTCAATAAACCCTCCTCATACTAGCATAAAATAAGGGTTTTGTGGTTTGGCATGGTGGAGTGAGTTTCTCTTGAGACAAATTTCTGATCTAAGGGTTTCGATACATGATAATTTCTCCTCCAACAATTTTAGGGTGTTTTTGAATGTTTAAAGGTATGTTCCTTTGTAAATTAGGCCTAGTTAACCTAATGCAGACAACGAAGAAGGTCAATTTTGATGCACATGTTCCAAGATAGTCACTATTGATTTTGAAGTATGTGTTGTAACTCAATAATAACTATCTAGATCACTCATTTTTTTGTGAATTCATTTGAGAATTTTTCCTCAAAACACCAATTGGAGCCACACTTTTCACTTGAAAATTCATCATAAAACCCTGTAGCAACAACTCCACCTTTTTTTCTTGAAATCCCCTACACAGATAAACACACACACACCTAAAACATCCTAAGACTAACTTACTCCACTGATCTAAACTATCAAATTTGGTGGAGTAGTCATTATTGGTTATCTAGACTCTCAAAACCCCAATCTTGAGGGTTTATAGACTGAGTTGAGAAAAATTAGTTCAAACTAATGATAAACTCAATGGATACCCTCCTAAATAGATTCAAATGAAAGCTACTTCACTATTCTACCTTAAACAACAAGATTCAAGGCCTTAAACTATTGTGCAGGTCATAAAAGTTAATGAACAGCTAGAAAAACTCGTAAAATTACTAAAATATGGACTTTATTAATTGTAAATATTCAAGAATACAAAAGATCTATGTTTTGCTCGACCTTACATGCTTTATCTCACTTATCTAATCACCTAATGACCTCTTTGGGACTTTGAATACATTGCATATGACCTTCACATGACCTTTTTCACATTGTTTACATTTCAAAATTCAAAATTTTCAAATTTTCCTATTGAAGGCATTTAGAAAACAAGGTGCTATTGCACCAAACATGAACACCAAAATTACAGTATTTGAGTAAATCTCATTACAATGCCTTAGGTACTTCATTCTCACAGATTTTTTACAATGCCGCTCATAAATTTGTGATTGTTTTTAAATGTCTACATCATAGGTGCTCATTATGAGGTTAACTTCAATTGAGTAACTTGAGATTCCCTCGCTAAGCTTCACATGCTCTTTTATAATGGCTTGAAATCAGAATTGATATTTGTCAAGATCATCAAAATAGGGATGTTGCATTTCTTTTTTGGCTGAGATTCTCTTTGATGGCTCATAAATTAACGTTTTCTGCAATGAAAGACCAATCGATTCTTAGTAGTTTACTTACAAATATGCAAAGTAAAAGAGAAAAAGAAAGAGCATCCAAAATGGAAATAAAATAAAAATAGATGGAAGGCACTTATAGATAGGAATGTTGGTCTCACAACTTAGTCACTCCTGGTCATACATCTTCACTGGGAATTCCAACATACTTATTGCACACAACACCTCTCATGAATAGAGTAAGTTGAAATTTGAGATTCTCTTATAATGTCTACATCATAGCTGCTCATGATAAGGTTAACTTCAAATGAATAACTTGAAATTCCCTCACCAAAATTTGCACACACTTTTATAATGGCTTAAAATCATGATTGAGATTTGTCAAGATCATCAAAATAAGGATTTTGAATTGATTTTATGGTTGTAATTCTCTTGGATGGCTCATATATCTACATTTTTTGTAAGGGGACACCAATCACTATTTAGTAGGTTACTTATAAATAGAAAAATTAAAATAAGATGATAGCATTGGCATAAAAAAAATTAATGTGCATATACTTAAAATTTAATCCAACAAACCATCTGAGTCTGCTCTACTCTTTATTGTGTCAAGTATTTCCTCATGGTTAGACTCACGGGCCTTCCACAAGGTCTTGTTCAAAGGTCTACCCCCATATTTGGTCAAATGAACATTAGATTCCATGACAAAGTTTGAGTAATGAAGAATCTTACGATGTGTGTCAAAGTCGTGAAATAGCTAAATTTTGACACTCGAATGTGGGTACCTTCTAAGCCACATTCCAGTAACCACAACTGAGCTTGTAGGGTATTTGATGTTTTATCCATCTATAATTGGGGCCTCCAATTTATTTTTGGCCTTAACACAACAACACAAGTAATAGTTTGTTACCTCTTCATTGTGTTCATCTGCAATAACTACATAAACATGCCCTGCATTGATATGTGCAACAAATCTCTTGAAATTAGTCAACATTATGAATACACTACAAAGTAAGATAACAATATGGAATTTCAACAACTAAGCAAGTAGATATATCACCTAGTTGAACTAGATCTGATACATGGTCAAATTCAATCGATGATTCCATCTATGTTAGTTCCAATGTCGTCAGTGGGTGATACATGTGAAGTGGGCTAATATAACTTTTCAACCATTTTTCAACCCACTCCCCTGACTCACAATCATTCCAGGCTTTTATTGTACATGAAGAAAAAAATAATTCCATCTTCTATGTATCGATACTCCATGAACTTGTATTTGAGCTAAGGAAAGAATGTAACCACTCGATCTTGTTAGTGTACAATAATCCTCATATGGTGCAATGTTAGATCATCCATCAACCAAAAAAATCTATGAACTGAAGATGTACCTTCATTACTTGGACCCATTGAAGCATTACACCACTCGGCAATTGATCTTGCATCTGTCAACTTTGCACTATCTTTATACTTTAACTATACATGCTCCTACACCATCATGCTCCCCCTTTCCATGCCCGACCTCACAAAAGTTCCACATATGTTGAAAACATGTAATGACATGCATCCTACAAAACCAATAGAACATGCATGAGTTCTTGAACTGTGTTGCATAGTTATCCAACCATATTATATGTTGGTCGTATGCTATGCCCCTCTGAGCCAAACCACTGTAGAACATCTGGAAGCAACCTTGCACGAAATTTGGAGAATGTGTGTGATCATCACTAATGTAAAAGTGGTACTCCCTCAATACCTTCCTTTGGTACTTTGTACTATCAGATGCATGAATGAATGCTATGTGTGCAAATATTGAAACCTATGTGGAGTTGTAATACTATGACTACACCTCACATTGTGGTTTTAGAGTGTAGTTCTCTACAAATTCAACCACTGATACTATGCTACCAACTAGAAAGGTGTCCTTGCATAGCTTGAATTGTGTGTCCAACCATCGGGCTCTATGGGTATGCATTGCATACTCATATATTATATTGTCATGAAACATGGACATAAATCAGTACACTGGAATCTTCTCAATAACCAAATCATATCATTTTTCTTGAGACCCATCTTTTGTAGCATATGTCATTATTTTATACTTCTTGAACTCTACTATTTTTTGCCCCACCTCATTTGTGCTTTCCATAAGTTGACATATAGGCATACGCTGGAAGCCACCGCAATGCTCGCATGAACCATCCAAGCATGTTGTCCTATAGAATATTTATCCATCCTCTATTTCACATAAATTTTTTGATAATAACTCTCTTGAAGATTTTGGTGGGGTTTTTATGCCATAATCCTGCAAAACATCGTTAGTATGCAAATCTAAAAGTATAGAACGATAAACATCATAATGGTTAGATAATTCAATATGTAGTCTACAACAAAAAGTAGTGCATGTGTGATTTATCATTTCCAATTTCTTCTTTTCACGATATGTCGCCACTTGAACTCTCTCCTTTTTTTTAAAGGTTTTTTTCTCTTCATCTGTTAGTTTCCTAATTGATCGTTTCTTCCGCATGGCAGATAATTTTATTTGTAGCATGGTAATGAGATGAATATTAGTTCCTAAAAAATGTATCCATTCAAGTTAATCAAAATATATGTCATTCAAGGCTTCATAAAGAATACTTACAATCATCCTATACAAGAGTTAACCTAGCATAGACAATTTAGGTCATATTATGTAAATTGGCCCATTCCACTCACTGTGATTACTATAATTGGTGGAATGGCATTGCATCATCAATAAATAGGTGAGGGATGTTGTTTGTGTGTAGGGGAGGACTAAAAGGGTGTTGGGCATCAAGCCCTTGAGTGAAATTTTGAGTTTTCCATGAGATTTCGAGTGGTTTTGATATGCTAAAGTGTGTTTTTTAATGGGGAAACATGGATTCTTGTTGAATTGAGTTTGTGTAGGCCATTTTAGATCTGTTTGAAGCATTCATAAGATTGTGTGAGGGTTGGATGAGTTTTTTTCAATAAACCACTAGTTTCTTGGTAAAAATGAGGGTTTTACACCTTGGGGTAAAGGTAAAATGAGTCTTGAAGGACCAATAGGATGAATTGAGATGTCTTTTGGTTAATATGCAACAAGGAAGTTTCAAAATATGTCAAATTAGGAAAAATGCAACACATTGTTAGTCCATGTCAAGATGGGTAAAAGAAAGGTTCTTGTTGTTTTTTAGTCTAAGATATTGATATATGTTACATAAGGTCTATGATACCACTCTTAATATGTATTTAGTTATTTTGAGTCATTCTACGTGTTTAGGGGGGGAGATTTGGCTTGATATATGCAAAAAAAATGCATATTTGGAAAAGTTTTCAAGAGATAAGTTAGTTAAGAAGTTAAAAAAATAGTTAGATACATTGGGGGAGTTGATTTTTAAGGGAAACAAGATAAATATCATGTAAATTATCGAATTGAGGCTACTCTTCAAGATTTGAATAAAATAAAATAAAGGAATTCTTTGATTTTTGTGATTTTCTTGTGTTTTCATGTGTTCTTTCCTGTGTACGGACCTATACAGGTGTGTGATGCCTTGAAGGTTTGGGAGATATTTGATGCATGAATCTATCTTCACTTCAATCAGGTTTCCATTTTAGAAGAGAGTTTCAGTCGTTTCTCCAAGTTCATCATGTTTTGACAATGTCAGGGTTTGAGGCTATAATGTATTGATTTTCACCAATCCACCCACTGTAATGGATCTATAACTCAGTGGATTGGTGTGTAACATAATAATGTACATTTAAAATGTGTTTGGGAGTCTGGAAGAACATGGTTTTGGTCAGTGGAGTGATGCACTAGGTTGGGCAGAGCATATTTCTATGTGAAAGTGAATAACCATGATGGTGATTCTAAAAACTAATGAGTGTAATGGTATTGTGAGTGTTTGATAAGTTTTTTCAGAGGTATTGGAAGGTGTTTAGACCCTTGGGAGGATTGGGAGTGGCTTGGAGTTGTGAAATCCTTGAAAACTCTTATTTTTCCTTATGTTTTGGAGGGTTTCTTGGGACAGTAGGGTAATGACCTTATGTGGGAAAAGTAATCATGAAATTGGTGGTTTGGTATCATGAACATTGACTATTCTTGGTGTTTGATTGGAAACCTCACCTTTAAAAGGTACTTCCTTTGCAAATTTGGGCTAATTGGGAACCCTTTTGCTAGGTAGGCTTATTGGAAGTCAAACATAGTCCAAAGAAGTCACCCCTGGATTTGATGTATGTTGTGTGGCCCTAAAAATGATATCTTAATCAATAATTTATTTTCCAATTATTTAAGGAAATTCTTGAGAAAAGTGCATGGAACCGGGTTTGGAATACTATTAGGGGAAGCATGCTCAAAGGGTGAATTTTGGTGAGATCTTTGGAATCTTTTTTGGAGGTTGATCTGAGATCATTTATTTGTCATTTGGAGTAGGTCTCCATCCCTCTCTGCATCAATTTTTTGATTTGGCACTTTGGTGAGTGATTTTATGAAAATAAATGGTGAAATCCTTGGTTTCATAACATATAGTCTATTTCCCTATTGATTTTGGTGTTTTGGAAAAGGATTGAAGAAAAGTTCATTTGTAAAAGAGGCCTAATTTGAGGCTTGTTTGGTGTATAAATCCAGTTTTGATGAAGTTGTAACAAAGAAGCCTATTGTGGATTGTATGAATTGTTAATTGTCAATTGTTGTTGCTGGTTGATTTTGTGTTGAGTTATGTTACAAGACCTCCCATGATTGCATCAATACACAAGGTAAGTTAATTTTTAAATAACAAAATGTCTCAAAGAGATGTGGTTTTGGTGCACTAGGGGGGTTTGAGAGTCTAAGAAGGTTCATTATGACTACTCGACGATCTAGGCTCTGTAGTTCAATGGAGTAGGTTAGTTTTGGGTTGTGTAAGGTGTGTGTATATTGTTTTGTGCAAAGGAAAACAAGAATCCATTGTTTGATTGTTGTCCTCTCAAAAAATACAAAAGTTGACTCCTTGTGCAAAATTATGTTATGACTGCAAGAATTAAAAATCTTGATGGACTAGTAGTTTGTGAATGTTTATTTGGTTTATTTCAATCAATAGCATGATGATTATAGTTGTAGACACATAAAACTGACCTAAGCCTGCAAGCACTATTTTACCACTTTTCGTCCTAGCATAATTATGACATTTTAATTATGTTTCTAACTCACCTTCAACTATTAATTAGTTCATGTCTTTTTATTCTTCATGATTATTAAATAAATAGATCTTATTTATTTATTTAATGTGTCACTAATTATCTAAAGTTTCTTCATAATTAAATAAAGTTCTCAATTTATTTAGTTAATCTTTTTCATTAATGTTCTCTTGATTATTAAATAAATATATTTAAATTTATTTATTTAATATGTCACTAATTCCCAAATACTCTTTTAATTAAATAGATTTATTAATTTATTTAATTAATTAATCACCTCTTCTAAATTAAATAATTATTTCTAATTATTTAATTGCCTTATTTGAAATTTCCCTCATTTTAAATAAAACAATTTATTAAAAAATGGCTTCACATAGTTAACTATTTCTTCTTTTAGTAAATAATCTTAAATCAATTATTTACTATCTCATTAAATCCATATTTTGAATTAATTTTAATTCAAAATGGTAATATTCTTCTACAAACCAAGTAATTGTTAAAATTACTAATTTTCTAAATCTCATCTTCTTGTTCAAACATTATCTTCTTGATTTTATTAATTTTCATCTCACTGTCACGTTTATTCTCCATCCTTGATTTAATTTCTTAAATTAAATCTTGTGCACTCATTTGGGAATTTTACCCTAACCCTAATTGAGAGTTGTCATTTTGAATCTTGACCATTGATTCTAGAGCATTCTTCAATCTCTCATCTCATCCGTCCATCCAAAATTGCATTTTTTATAAAATATCAATTTTGTTCTCATTTCAACATCTCTTAATATCTTGGAATCTTGTTCTCTTGAATCTATTATTTGTTTAATCTTAATCTTTTTCATTGTCATTTAATTACTTGCATTTAGAATTTAATTTATATTGCATAGTTTATAGCAAATCCTTCAAAAATTTGCTTAGGGCTAGGCTATATAGTAGAGTTTTCTCGTCACAATTTAAGGGCACACCCATCATCATAACAAGCTAGAAGGTGCAATCGAAGTCATCCATGGAGGATGAAGGATTGGATGAGATCATTTCATTTATTTCTTTGTTATTTCCTTTGCATTTCATTGTTTATTGTGGATTGATATAATATGCATGTGTTGTTAACCATCTAATCTTGTAGGAAAATCCATAATTATATTGATGAACCTGACATGAATCTTACGATTTTGTAGAGAAATTTGTTTTTTTTTTTTGTTTTTTTTGTTTTTTTTTGTTTGCTGTTTTGCAAGTTATAGCCAAGAATTGGCACAAAATCCTGTCATCTTCTTTTGAGCATAGAAAAATGGGAAAATAAAATATTAAAAAATAATTATCTAGGTTTTTTAGGCCTTGATTTTAGCTTTTCATAACTTAAAATGAATTAAAATTTTGTTAAGATTTGAGAAAGTTATGGTCATTTTAGTATTTGCTACTTTTTAAATTTAGCTTTTAAAACCACGTTCTCTTTTGCCCATAACAATTTTTTCATGTAGAATCTTAAGAAAATATTTTTTGGGTTTTGAAGGTATGAGTTTCAAATTTTCATGGATTCAAACAATTTAAAATTTTGTTAAGTTTTGAAAAAATTATCGTTGTTTTAATTTTCTATTGTCATTAAACTTTTCTTTTGAGTTACTAATATCTTATTTTCAGCATGTGGCACAGCTTGGAAGGAGTCTAAAAATTGTTTCTGTAGAAACAAAATTTGTTTTTTTCTTTTTTTTAAGCATAATCAATTTGGTTTACTTTCAACAACTACAAATTTGTATATTTTTTTTTACATTAATGAGTTAAAATAAACATACATGCATATTCATTGGATTAAAAAGAACACAATCTTGCATGATAACTCATTAATTTAAAATAAATTTGTATCTCTTCATAGCATTGGGTTAAAAATAACTTTTAGTTAGCTCACACTACAAATGGTTAAAATGAACCCCATGTTTGACAATACTATAAATAGTTAAAATGAACCATTGTTTTTTCTATTTTGTGATTTAGTTAGTCATCACAACAACACATTTCAATTTGGGATTAAAAAGAACAACATGCGAGTGTGAGTTAATATATTCATGTGCTCTCTCTTTGTTTTTAAACAAATATTGATTGATTTATGAATATGTTGGCTCGCTTTTGTTAGCCTTAGACATTGAGTCTTCTTTGCTGGGAAAAATTACTCACCCAAAGCGACTCAAACTGGTAACGCACTAAAGCAAAGCAATGCCCAACCGGTATATAAATTTTATGTTAAGGAAAGCTTAGCATTACAGAACTTCTTGTGGACCAACAATTGACTCACTAGTACCCTTGTGGTGCATTGAAACCTATCGAGCATAACCTCTGTAGAATGGGATGATAATGCTTCTCGCGTGGCCTTCTGAATGGGTGCCCAAAATAAAACTTATGTTTTAGTGACCACAAACCTTCTATTCTTTGGTGCAGCAATAGTCATTGCCAAGGCACCCACACCTGTGTAGTTCTTAGTAGAGATGATCAATCTACCATGGGAGTTTCATTGAGTTTGGAAACTTGGTTTCCCTGAGAAGTGAGTGCACTGTAAGGGGGAGCCTGTGGGGCCAAGCTTTTGAATTCATCCACTAAGGATATGCAGTTGGAGTAAAATCATGTGGGATCCATAAGAATACTGTCCTTGCAGCCATAGGATTTTTGTAAATGTCTTCTATGTGGTTGTTTTTCATTTTTACAACACCATGTGTTTGCCAACTATTTTCAGACAACTTGAACAAATGAACATCAATCCCAAAATTCTAAATTTTGAGTTGCAATCACTTTGTTGCAATGCATGTACAACTTGAAACACCATAATTGACTGTTATTCGACACATTTTCTTGACCAAATTCCACATCTTCTCTATCGAGCCGCAACTACCATTTGAAGCATCACAATTTCCTTTCATATGCCGCATTTGCTTTACTAAATGCCACAATTTCTCTATCAAAATGCATTTGCAATCTGAAATGCCACATTTTCCATTCTACACAGCATATGCTAAAATCCTACACTACATCAGTCAAAATGCAATGCATTTGCTAAACTCTAAAATGCATCTGACTGCTCTACAACACATTTTCCTTCCTGGGACACAATTGTTTCTTGGAAGGATGCATTTGTCTATCAACTGGAAAATATTATTACTGTCAAAAACCCAAGGCCAAACATTTGCAAACAAATTTTCTGACATTTGTTTTGCAGCAGTCTCCGTCCAAAACCAACACTTTTCCAAGTCATCCATCTTTGCATTTAGCTTGCAATCCATCATCATCTTCATAGGAAAAGTCTTATGTCCTCAAATTTGCACAATTTAGGATAGGAAAACGTTTCTTACTTTTTCAAATTATTGTCTCAAAAAGTAAATTGTCATTGGACCAAATCAAACAAACCCATCCTTAGTCATTGTCCTCTTGTGAGCTATTTACAACTCATAAGTCTAGTGTGGAAATCTCACCTTGTCATTTTGTCATCTTTTCCTTGAAACCGATCCTTTGACAATCTAAATCGAGAAATTGGCCAAACTTTGAATGGTTAGAAAACTTGTCCTAAAAATCATTTGACATAGGACACTCATTACCACTTTGCATTTGATATTCGTTTTAGTTTTTTTCTTCAATTTGTATTGTCACCTTGTATCATACATAGCCATAGTCTTAAACTCATTTCATTCACCATCATGTCTTCAAGTCACTATGACATGCTTGCTAGTCAAATTGAATGTCAATTTCTCAGTAATGGTTAAGCGCAACTAGCTAGGGACTTCAAAACACTATACCTCCAATCCACATCCAAATTTACAACCCCTAGCCCTCCATCCATCTATCCCTCTTACCAACAACCTATAAGTCCTAGTCCTCCATCCATTTCCCCTCCCTATCAAGAATCTTTTAACACAAATCCTGCCATTCATCCACAACAAACATCCACCTATTGTCTCCACCCTAACATTGATGGGGGAAACCAACCATCCACATCATATCCTAGTCCTCCAATCATTTCATATCCTAGTCCTCCATCCACGTCATATCCTAATCCTCCATTCACGGCATATCCTAATCCTCCATCCATGCCATATCCTTGTAATGCATTCATGTCCTATCCTAGTTCATCATCCCTCAACCAAGTCCAAACCTCCATGTCATATCCTAGTCCCTTATACACCAATCCATTCCAAGACACTCCATGTTTTCATGAAACCATATCTAGTCATGGTATCCAAAGTCCCATCTTCTTACCTACACTTGAGGATACATGTCAAGAGGCAAGTCCAAAGCATGACATCATAACATCACCGTATTGTCTAGATCAAAGTAGTCTATTGTACCCCATCTTTACATCCATTCAAGAAGTCCTCCTAAAAAATCATGGCATACCAAAGACACCTATCCTTGGCCAAGATTCCATCCAAAACCATGTCATTAAAGATAAACCTATCTTTGGTCAAGACCCGATTTTCGATCATGCCATTCCAACCGAGCCCATCTTTGATCAAGACACTACTTTTGAAGAAGTCCAAAATGATCCACTCCTTGACCTCTATGACATTCATTATGAAACACTTGAAGATGACTCCATCCAAACTTCAAGTATTGACACTCCCAAAAATGAGACACTTGCCTCCATGGGACACATAGATGATCTACCACTATAACAAGAGTCTTTTAGCATGGAAATATGTGCAAATGATCAAGCTATAGCTAAATTCAGTAGGCTCTATGACAATGACCATGAAAACGGTTTCGACATCAACTTCGAAACACTAGCAAAATCATCAGAATCTAATATGTCAGAAAATCAGACCAAAGATGTCAATCAAAAATCTATCCAACATGTCAATAAATCTACAACATCCTATCAATTTGGATCATCTATCTTTTTCAGAGCAGGATTTCTTACAGATGAGAATATTTTGAGCATTAATTTCCACAATAAGGATGGGTTGGCATCTTGCTTCCAAAATAACAAGTACCCCATCACAAATAAAATTTGTCAAAACATGCATTATCAAGGAAAATTAATAGGCCTACATGAGCAAGGAATTATAGAACTTGTGCAAGTTCAGACAAATTATAGACATCAAGGTCTTGGCTATTCCTCAGTTGAAAAAATATAATAATGTTAGTGGTCCCTCCTAGATATTGGGGGCAACTTTATCTCATACAAACATCAAAATGGGTGCCATGAGTAGTCCTTGTCATAAGATTGTTGCCAACACCCCTTCCCTCCACACCCAAAACCATAATTATATCATGAATAAGCCTTCCATTTGGAACCAACAAAAGTCTTACAAATACAAAATCCAAAATCACATGTCAAAGGACATGGAATCAAACAAAAATACAAGTGGACAAATGAAGCTAAAATGAATCCCAAAAAAAATGGGTCAAGTCAAGAAAAGAATGAATCAAGCAAAGAAAATATGCAAAAATCCAAAAGTCAATCAAAATTTGGAGCCACAACACAAGAGGACTCCCACATATAATACATATCCACCTCCTCTTAAATGGCCATCAAGAAAGACATAAAAAATTTTGTTCCAAACACCATCCTAACCCGACACCTAAAGTTTGGAGAATAAAAGTGGCTACATCCAAACATCCAAACAATCCTCTGACATCTACCATCATTTGTCATAATCCTACATCTTGCTTAAATTCCAAACATCCCATGTCAGAAATCCATCGCATTTTGGCAGCAACTCTCTATCATAAGGACCTCATGGCACTCTATCGCAATGTGCATATTCTGATAAGGCCAACTCTAGTATCAACAAGGATCACAATGAAATCAATCAACTATAAGCAAGCACTATCATCCTGGCAAGGAAACTACTTTAGAAAGGTCATTATTGGCATGCCATGGCACCAGCCTCTACATCGACATCGTCAAAGGCTTCAACACAGTCAGTGGTCATCTAAAGAATCAAGGCTATCCAACAAAACTTAAAAATACAAAAAAAAATTAAAAATTAAAAAATCGTCACCTTGATGAAAACTTGGCAAACAGGCATCATGGTGACACCAAAAAAATCAAAAAGTCCAAAAAATAGTTAAGAGAAATTTTTTGTCCAATAGTGAAAACCTGGTAAACAGGCACTTTGGATAAGTACCATGATGAAAACCTAGAAAACAAGTGTCATGTATAGAATAAATCATCTATGTGGACCATTACACTTGGGGGCAAGTTGTCTCATCTCCCATTCTCTTCACATGACATTTCTTATGACATTTTCATCTATTCATCCAAGCCCTATCATTTTTTTCAATTTTCCCATCTACTTTTGATAAGGACTAAAATACAAACACAAGTCATGCTTTGGGAAATATTTTGACATGTTTATCCTTTGACCATACCCTATTCCATATCATGTCATTACCATCATAGCCTCATGTGACATTGTCCTTGACAACTATATGATAATAGTTCTCATGTCTTGTATCTTTTATAGAAGCCATCCATTGTCCTTTTATACCTATCACTAATCTTGGTTTCCCTTGTTAATGGTCTAAATATCCCTCATCATTCCAAATGCAACAATATGGAAAACCTGGTGCATCATCCAAACCATTCCTTGTCTTTGTCCCTGGCCCTGTTGCAAAATTTTATCCTCTTGTCATATCATTGTCATCTTCATGTTGTTTCAGGATGTGTCCTTCCCACATCAAATAGCGTTGTCATCGTCATTGTCACCTGTCTGTTGGTATTCAGCGTGACTAGCAGAAAAATCATGGTTGTCCTTGGATTCATGTGTGTTGGAATCATTCACATGCATTTATCTTGATCCTCATAAAATGTCCTCAAAAAATCCTAAAAATAAAAAAAGTCTTGAAAAAGTACTAAAAATTGCAAAAAGTCCTGAAAAAAGACCTAAAAATCAGAAAAATGTCCTGAAGAAAACACAAAAATGGCCAAATAACTCTCAAAATCCCAAAAATAGATTCAAAGTCAGTCATATCCTATCACTCCAGTCAATCACATCAGTCAATCTTTGTCCTAGTCTGAACTACGTTGTCTCTGCACATTTTCTACGTAGGAAAGGCCATCAGTCGATGAGTCCCCGAGACATTAGGTCAGTCCTATTGATGGTGTTTTTTGCACAACAACATCTCAGATAGAATATGATGTCCTATATCTCTTGAAAGGTAAATCTTTATGGGAAAAGAGACAACCCCAAGGTCTCTAATGTCAGGTCTTGACAATGCAAATAAAAGAACTTAGAGATAATGTGAAAATGCTGGTAATGACAAAGGGACCTTACTACAAGCAAACACTGGACTCAAATTTATTAGATCTAGCAATAATTTGATACTTTAAACCCTAAATTCAACCCAGATAATAAAGAAATAACAAAAGATAAAGGTTTCAGAGATAATTATAAGGCTAATTCTAACCCTAAGATTGACAATGCAAAAGATAAGATGCTCAAAATGGACTGATCCCTTATAAACTATTTTTTATTTGACCCAGATAAATCTACAATCTTACAAGAATAGTGCAATCTTCTAAGGTGTTAAATATTTTCAAATCATGAATATTCATTCAAGACAACCCTATTGCAATTGAAATGGAAAAACATTCATAATTGAACTAAGCACAGTTTTAAGTCTAGGCTAACTTTGTAAAGTAGCTAGCAATCAACTAATTGCAAATAGTATGGACTAGAGATCACTGCAAACATTTCAAACATGAAACCCTAAGCATCACTAAACCATCTAACCATAAACTTAATAAATTATAAAAATAGAATAACAAGAACCATGCCAGATAAAACTCAACACAAGAGAGATACCAAAATTAAACCCTAAGCATCACCAAACCATCTAACCATAAACTTAAAAAATTATAAAGATAGAATAACAAGAACCATGCCAGATAAAACTCAACACAAGAGAGATACCAAATCACAATATCCTTTCTTATATTAAATCATCCAAAGTGGAAAAAATTCTAGTCTTATGTTATAGCACTTGCTTGAAGATAAACCCTAATTACAATTCACTCAAATATGAAAAATTCTAACTTCTCTACTATCTTATTCTATATGCTCCTATATCTATGCTACAAATGAGACATCATGCTCAATTTATAGAGAACCCCCCAAGACAGGTCAACCCAAATAAGGGTTTACAATAATAAACGCCATACAATAGGTCGGCCCAAAAGATATTCAAAAATCACATGAAATGTGCAATTGCACCAATTTCATCCAAGTTGGCCTAGGGTCCCAAAGAACTCGATCCAATGCATGTGAAGGAGGAGGATAAATAATGGGAAGCACAAATTCCAATGTAGCCCTATATAAATACTTCCCATCCTTGTCTTTAGCATGCTCCACTTCACCATGCACTGCCAACAATACTTTGTCCAATTCGATAATAGGTGGCACAAGCAAAACCCTAACTTTTCTCTAAAGAGACTTGATGTTATCTCTTGCTTGCCTTACTGTACCATCCCAATCAGCCCTATTTGTTAGGTACTTGTCAATAATTGCAATATAGGTTGCAACATCATCTAGTTGATGCTCAGTAACTAGACCCACATTGATTGAAGAGTAGACATCTCTCCACCATTTCCTTAGTTGTTCCAAATTGAGATGTTTTGGAGAAAACTTTTTTCTCCCTGTCATGATTTCAAAGAATGAGATACACCTGTCATAAATTCTAGTCAAGGTGTCCTTAGTCTGCTTCCCTCATTTGTGTATATTCTTCAAGGCCCTTCACCTCATCTGCAAAATCTCAAACCATTCCCAAGGCTCTAAAACACTTGGGAAAGGAAGAATCCCACTCTTCACTAGTTGATCCTCAATGTATTCCATAATGGTCTCTTTTTTCTGTAGCAAGAGATCTGTGTCCTCCCTATCTTGGGCTAGCACAGTCTTTAGCCAATCCACTGAGATCATGGCATCCCCTACAGTTGACAAGATGTCCTTGATGACACCATCTCCTTTGGTTTGAACTCCCTACAACCAACTAATTGTGTCATGTTTAGTGCCTTTCATCTTTTCAAGCTCGAAGATTGTCTCTTGAGGCAAGAAACCTGCAACAAGGGAGGAAGAGCTAATGGAATGCAAGGGTTTCACCATCTCCTGCAAGTGCCTCTTTAATTTCTCATTCTCCTTCTCCAACTCATGCTTGGTTTGCACCTCCTTCCTCAATCGGCCAAGGATTATAGCACTATATCCTTCATACTCCTCAATATCTTGTTCCATAGATACATTCCCTAAATTGATGGTATGCACAAGATAGTCTTTCATAGTCACCTCGTCTCTATCTTTATCAGGAGCAAGGGTAGAAATATGGGCCACCCTGTTGTTTGATCCATCTCTCTCAATCCTGGAGATGACCCTAGCTTTCTTCTTTATCTTACCTTTCCCAAAGTTAGCCATTAGATCATCCCAATTGGGAGGAGTGTCCTCCACTATTACCAGTTTTCTCTTCAATTCCCTATTTAGCCATCCTAGAATAGTGGAGTTTGTCTACACTTTATCCTGACTATCATGTTCTTGTCGAACACTAGGTGCATCCTTCTCAATGGTTGGCTCTATAGGGATCTCCCTAGTTGAATCCTACTTATCTTGAGATTGCTCCTTCCCTTTGTCCTATGCTGGTGAAGGAATCTTAACTGCTATCTCCTCCTTTTGAGGGGATTTGTTCTCATGTACCTCTATAGGTGAATTTTCATAGTCCACCAAAGGAGACTACACTACCTTGTCAATTTATGCCTCTGCATTGTAAATATCCCCCTCCTGGAACTCTTCTTCTCCCAAGTCCTTAGGATCTTCATCCTTCTTTAGCTCTTGCGCCACATTGCCAGTCTCTTGAGGAAGGGGAATGTCCTATTGTTCAATGATAGGAGTTGTCATAGGAACACTTCCTTTTGTTGCAGCTTCTTTCGGGGAAGGAGTCCTTGACCTCCTCATGTATACCTATGTTTTCTCCCCTGAAATTTCTACCTCTATCATAGGTGGCTCAACTTCCCTTTGTGTCTTGGAAGTTTCTTTCTCCTTTTGTGATAGCTTCAAAAGTCTTATTTTCTTGGACAAAGGAGTAGTGGTATCTACCTCTTCCTTTTCTTCTTCATCCTTTTCAACCCCTTTTTTCCTTGAAACGTGCCTTCTCTTTTTGGAAATGGTTTTTCTTTGTTTACTTTCCTCTACTACCTCATCAGTTTGAACATCCCTAACCTTGAATTTGAAGGGAGAGTCCACCTTGGCCTTACCCTTGGGATCCTGCTCATGTGATTCCTCGAAAGCAAAATGAGACTCCAAGTCTCCCATTAAATCATAGGTGCATTGCACACCTTCACTTTCCAATTCTAACATTTTGTGCTTAAGCCACATTTTGGTGTATCTGATCACTGGAGTCATAATTTGCTCCAACTCTGTCTTTTCCTCTTCCAACCAGTCAATCTATCCAACTAGCCTATCCGTCACAGCTTCAAAGATGTGGCCTTGAATCAGATTCCCGTCTTCTTCAACCTGATCAGGAATTTATTTTATATTATATAATCTCACCAAGTTCACTAGTAGCCTAGAAAAAAAAATTCTAACATCAAACTTTCCTCTTCTCTTGCCTGGTGTTTTCATGGGTAGACACAATCACCAAAATTCTCTCAATCTCCTCCATCTTTCACCATTCAATTCTCTAGATTGAATCCAAGTCTCTCTTTGCCATCCCTATGCATTTCTACAGCCAAGAAATCTATAAATAAAGCATCATTGAACCAAGAAAAGGATCCAGATAATATAACTTATGCACTCTTACTCTGCAGGAAACTAAGCATCCAGCAATCAAGCTTTCACATCATGGCTACCTCCTGTAGCTGCATTTATCTGTTTCCATGTCAATTCATGCTAGTTTAGTTTCTTTATCATCTATTATTATCACACTAAGCTCCATATCATTGCATTAGCATCTGTCTCGTTCTTTGAATTGTCATTTTAAAAATCATAGTGCACTCATGATCTGAGAGCAACAGTGGTTTAATAAATCTTTGGAGATAGAGAACAATATGTCACTTTCAGTAGATTA
Organism: Sequoiadendron giganteum; assembly: GCA_007115665.2. Lineage (NCBI taxonomy): Eukaryota > Viridiplantae > Streptophyta > Pinopsida > Cupressales > Cupressaceae > Sequoiadendron > Sequoiadendron giganteum. The sequence goes on along the minus strand of CM021110.1, from coordinate 134,917,939 downwards.
TTCCTTTGAATTGATTCATTTGGCTTTGTCTTTGATATAATGTCATATTAAGAAGTGTGTTTTGTGTTTTATAGCTTACCCACGCTTACAATTTGGTGCCCACCATGGAGCATTAACCCCAATTTTATCAATTTTTTTGAAAAGTGTCACACAGGTTTTCAACATGTTCTATTTGAGCGCTTTTGTCAAATACTATAGTGCATCTGTGGCAAACTATGGCACTTCTGTGCTCTGTTTCGACGCTTTCGTAAAATTTTAGTGCTTCTGTCAAAATTTACAGCGCTTCCATGGAAAATTATGGCACTTTTGTTCTCTATTTTAGCGCTTCTATAAAACTATAGCGCATCTAACACTTCTTTTAGTGCTTCTGAGGTCTGTTTTAGCATTTTTGTATCCAAAGTAGCACTTATGGACTCTGTTTTAGTGCTTTTGAGGTCTTTTTTAGCACTTTTGTATATAAAGTAGTGCTTACAGACTCTGTTGTAGCACTTTTGACCTCTGTTTTAGCACATACATGTTTTAGCGCTTATGTTTTAGTGCTTTGATAGTCAATCTTAAAATGGCCATATCTTTGTCATACGGAGGTCTTTTTCAAAATTTTATTTTTTGAAATGGGGTAGAGTTTCATAAGCTATGCAATTGAGTAGGTATTTCTCACTTTTTGTAGAGTTAAAAGTTTTAATTTTATATTTAAAGTCAAATCACATTGTAACTTGGTCTAAATTTTAGGGTTTTTATGCTTAATCATTCATCTAACCTTTATATCTTCTTATTTCTTGATCTCATCTAACATTTTGAGCATTTATTGTAGGTTTTAAGAGGAATATGGAGCATTAAATTCAAAAAAAAGTGAAAAAAAAGAGTCATTTGATATCCATTGTAATAGTGTTTTCAAACACTCATGGGAAAATAACCCATCATATGTTATTTTTAATTCATGCTTAAGGAACAACTAGCATTGCTTTGGGCTTAAAATTAACCATCTACAAAAGCTTTGGCAAGATTTGGTTAAAAATAACCAATCCTAGGGTAGTCACTTGGATTAAAATTTATCAATCCTAGGGTAGTCACTTGGTTTAAAATTTATCAATCCTAGGGTAGTCACTACACTTTTAACAGTATTAGTTAAAAAGAACAAACATGATTTTTGTGAAGCAAAATCTTCACATAGATTAGAAAATTATCTTTTTGGGCTTAAAATAGAACAACTTATATGTTGTGCTTGTGGTGATTAGGCTTATGCTCTCCCCTTAACTGGGTGATCAAAGTTCCAGATTCACTTTTACTTCATGCTATTTATGCTTTATTAAATATTTTAGAAGGTCTACCATATTGGGAAAAAGTACTCACCCTACGGGAACGACCTAAGTGGGAATGCCTAAAGCCAAGGATTCCAACCCACTATAATAAAAATGCAAGTTCTTGATGAAAGTCCAACTTGACAGTAGTGAGCAAGATAACCATCCCCAAAATATTTGTTTTAAAGATTGGGAGGTCTCCTGAGGGAGTTTATCAATTGCCACACCACACAGAAGCCCTATCTACGAACCATAGAGTAGTATCTCATCGAGTCAGTATCCAAACATTTTCATACTCACGGTGCAAGGGGAGGGAAGAATTTTCCCCCAAGACACTCACCATATAATTTCCAAGGATCGTTTGCTCAGAGGACGAGAAATACAACTCTGAGTATGCACCTAGAAATGACAAAAACAGGGGTGCCCTCTAGGTGGTGACACGGCTGTGTGCGTCAACGCAATTTTAAGATGTGGGTTGTTGAGTATAACGATGACCTTTTTGACCTTAAGAGTGAGTCTTCTTGAAGTTTATTCTTTGTCAAAAACTAGTGGAAATCAAGAAGGATCATGTTTGATTCTTAAACATACACTTTTTGTTTAGACTCTACGTCTTAAAGAAACAATTGTTTTAATAATGCTTGTTGTGTTTTCAAAACATTTAATTCAGATAAGATCGTCCTAAAAGAAAACAAGAAAATACAAAGCTATTGGAAACCAATATTAGATAGTTAAACATCAAAATTTGGATTTTTATCAGAACATAAACTTTCCTAAATCCAAACAGAGTCTTGAACTTGCATAAATTGGACTTTACAATTGAATTTGTTCAAATCAAACCAAGATCTACCATCCAAAAGTGTCTCAATCAAACACATTTTATTAGTAAGTTAAGTTTTGGGATTATTCATCCTAAATCAAAGAAATGAAACCATATAATCAAACTTGTCAACTTAGTCTAATCAATAGAATCTATCATTCTATTTGACTTGGGTTAATATCCTTGACACTATACCAAGCTAAGATCATTTTTTTTTTTAAACAATAATGTTTGTATGTCCATTTTAACAAAGTCACAAAGACTAAAAATCCAAAGAATAGGAAATTGAAACTCAAACCACCATGGCCAAAATAGATGAGGATCAATTGAATGCTCTAGCTCATCAAATGAAAAATCTTCAACAACAAATCTAGGATGTGCAAAGGGAAAGAACCACAAAGAGATATTTGTTGCCAGGCATTTGTGATTATTCCTCTGACAAAAATCTTGACATGACACCCTCTCCACCAACAACTACATCATCCAAGTTCGATGTCTTTGAATTTTTACAAAAGATCCATAAGACCAAATCTAATTCCTCAAACACAAATTATATTGAGCAATCCTATCATGTCATGCATTTATCTCCATCCACAATAAGCCAAAATAAACCTCAAGATTCTTTCACTCGAATTGACAATTCCATCCAATCATCCTCTTCTATCATATCTTCAACATCCAATGATTCATGTCAATCTCTCAATCCAAAGAATGCTAGCATATACTCCCCTACACATCAAGATAAAAATATTATTTCCACTCCATCCAATGATATCAACATTCCACAAATTTTTCCAATCTTTGATCAAGATCCCATTTCTCAAGAATCTTATGACGATCCCCTCCTTTCACTTTTCATCCAAAATAATTCCCTTCCATCTCAAGAGACAAGTATCCTTCCAAATTATTTTTCCACATCATGTCATCAATCCATACCATCTCATGATTCTATTACATCACAAGAGCATGATAGTTCTTCCATCTTATCTAATGATGTCTTACCAACTGATGATCAAGACATGCTTTCTACACAATCTCATGATTCCCTTCCTCATCAAGGTCAAGATATGCTTCCATTCAAGGATACCCTTTCCTCCCATGAAGATGTTTATCCTTCTCATGATCAAGATATGAATTTCATACCACTTCATAATTCTTTTCCAAGTCAAGATCAAAACACCCCATCATCCCCATGTCAAAATCCTATCACACCTACTCAAGCTATCCATGAACCCCATACCTATAAATTGGGATCCTCCACCTTTATGCATTCCGGTTTACTTCCAACACCTATCCTCTAATCCATATCATATCCTCCCAAATATGGACTCGCATCTTGTTTCACAAAAAATACATATCCCACTAGTAAACGTATATGTCAAAGTATGAATTACAAAGGAAAAGGATTAGGCCTTCATGAGAAAGGTATCCTAGAACCCCTTTTTGTTTAAAGAAACCCATATCACCATGGCCTTGGTTATACACCTAAGTTTCCTAGTTCATAAAACCTACCATCTATCTTAGGTCCTCGTCCTAATCCTCCAAACATACCATTTATCTTAGGTCCTCATCATAGTCCATCAAACATTCCCTCTATCCTAGGTCCATATCCTATTTCTCAAGAACAACAAAGTGTAGACATGGAAAATGTACAAGTCCATTTTGACACACCTGATCCCAATTACTAACAACGTTTCCTCTTAAATCACATTCTCAGCATTTCATCACTTTCTATCTTTTAATTCAATAAATCACTATATATTGGATTAATTCTTCCTCTTTCAATGATTAAATTAATCAATTAATTTAATTAACCATTGCATATCTGTTTAATTAAATAAATCATTTTATTTAATTAAAATCTCTAAAGTCCTCCTATTAAATTAAATAAATTAAAACCTTATTTGATTTAATCTAACATATTCCTTCTTGATTAAATAAATCAAATCATTTATTTAATAAATCATTTCCTCTCAATTATTGACTTAAATCAATTCATAAATTTAAGTCTAAATTGTCACGTCACCTAATTCTTCATTAATTTAATCAAAGCCATGATTAAGTTAATTCATTTTCACTAAAATCCTCTAGAGAATGCAAGTTGAACAATAAATAAATTACTTTGATTTATTAATTCTTCTATTTTCCCTCACAAAGCATCAAAAGGGAATATTCCCTCATTTGAATTAAAAAAGGCCAAGTGGACTTGGTCCTTCCAACAAGGCATTCAATGCCTCTTACATGTCCTTGACCTTGAGCCAAGTGACATTAACTTCACTTCGCTTCCCTCTTCAACAAATCAACTCACCATTTCAAATTCAAATTTATGCATTTATCATGCACATTGGCCAAAATGTGCTCATTCCTCATCCAATCACATGTGGACAAGTAGCACAATGCCATTGGATTATCCTTTGTCCCACATTACTCAATCTTGCTCACTTCTTCCAAATAGAAGTCTATAAATTGGAGACCTCTCCTCTCAATCTTCATCCACAATTCACATGCAAAGTTACTCTTTTCAATTGAGAACTAATTTTGCCCATTTCATCCAAGCATACCTCACATTTTCATATTTGCACCAAGGTTATGGTCAAATCTCTTTGGATATTTGACCATTTCTTCATCAATCTACATTGCAACATAGGAATTGGGAAAGGGCCAATTGTAACACCTCATTGGCACCAATTCCCCCATAAGATCATCATTCTATTGGCTAGATTAGGATTTACTTTCATGTTATTTGAGTTTGTTCTTCATTTCCTAATATTAGTTTAAATAGGTGGATTTCATGGGGAATCCTTCATATTTGCATGCATTTTGATCTAACACTAACAATGTTTGTCATCTTTGTGCATTTATAGGTTTAGGGGTGCACATTTTGGTGCTAGAAGGAGGGCTTGAATCAAAAAATTCACTCACGTTTTTAAAATTTTGCGATTTCTAACATTTTCTTGTAGATATAGGCGAACTAGCCCATGTGGCGCTATATTGCGCCACTTTCAGCTCTACGGCGCAATACTTTGCCACTTCCAGCACCACGACTCCATATTCACCTGTGGTTGAATCCTCCAAACACCACCACGGATTCCCGCCTATCAGTTTTTTTAAAATTCCTAAGTCAACCGTGCAGGTCCTAACTCTGCCGCCTTCACCACCGTGGCTTTATACTACGTTGTGCCTTCTCCAAACTCCACCGCATCACCTTTCCCGCCTAAAAATTTCAAATTCTCAAACTAGGTTGCTTCCAAACTGTGTTGCGGGCCTCTGTCGTGTCGCTTTTGCACTCTCTGCCTCTACAAAGCACCACCCAAAGTCACCCATATGACGCTATATAGCGCCGCCTTTCTTCCAAACTCTGTCGCTTCTCCAAACTCCACCGCTTTTTCAAACTCCACCCCGGGAAGAAAGTAAAATTTTAAATTGACATGTGCTTTCTAAATTTGGGATTTTTTTTAACTTTTAATCTGATTTCCTATCTCTATTGCTCTCTATTTTTCTGTCATTTTGCAAGTTGGAGCAAAGGAAGAAGTCATCATGATATCATGTGCACCAAACCAAAGTGTTTTTAAACACTAAAAGTGTTCTTTAACATTTTTTAAGAAATTTGTTAGAAATCTTTGACCTTAGGAACACTAACTTTACTTTGGGTTTTAAAAAGAACAATCAAACTTTTCATGACACCATGCTTATTTTGTACAAAGTGTTTTTAAACACTAAAGTGTTCTTCAACACTCTTTAAGAAATTTGTTAAAAATCTTTGATCTTAGGACACTAAATTTTCATTGGGCTTGAAAAAGAATAAATCAAATTTCTTTTCAAAAGTTTCCAAGGGGCTAAAAAGAACTTTAGGCAAACACACTAGATTTTGTTTAAAAAGGTAACAATTGAACAAGGCAAACTCACACTTCATTTTGGTGCTTAAAAAGAAGTCATCATTGTTTTGAGGTTTCAAATGAATCAATGTTTTCCATGTTTTGCAATCTATTTTACAAATTAATATTATCTAAAATGTGTATGTGCTTCTCTCGCGCTTCATTGCGATCTTGAGAATCAAAAACATTTTGATAATATTAGGTTGTTAAAAATATTGCCTCCACATTTCAATTTGGGCACTTAAAAATGAACAAAACATGTGAGTGTGAATAAAACTTATTGCAAGTGTTCTCCTTTTGTTTTTAAACAAAATTCGATCGAACTATGAATAATGTTTGTTCGCTATTGTTTATCTTAGAGGGCCTGCCTTGTGGGAAAAATTAATCACCCAAGGGAACGACCCAACTGGGAACACGCTAAATCCAAGCGACTTCCAACCGGTATACAAGTGTGGATTCTTGAGGAAAGTTCAAGAATCACGAGGATTATTCTGACGAGATGGATAGCAATGGAATCTCACGGATGTTGGACAATCCCCCATGAACTGAATGCCCGAATTAGAACCCCTTGTTTAGAAAAAGTCCAAAACCTTGTCTATCTTGTTGGTGCAAAAGGTTATGTCCTTTGAAGCCGCCCCACATTATACATGCAGTCTTGTTGTGGAAATGGAAAGTATGCCATGGGAGATTCATGGGCACTAATGCTTGGCTAACCCGAATAATTGAGTTTCATGGAGGGGAGCCAATGTGGTCAAGCATTTAGCCATTCGCACAAGATATGCACAGTATGATTTATCCAAGTGGGAACCCAACAAGATATTGCCTCATCATCCTGGGAGTGTAAAAGTGCTTGGAAGGAATACATTGCTTGATCTTGAAAACATTTGAAAAACAAGCATTCACAAAGACCTTCAAATTTCAAACCCCTTGTGAGAAACAAATACTCTTGACGAATTTGGACACTCTTGCTTTCCCTAGGGATCATATTCCTAGAGGTTTCTAAGTGCACAAATTTTACCGTCATTTGTTTTCAACAAGGTTAAACATAAGGAACTTTTTCCCTATTTTTATCAATTTCCACACAAAGGACCTGGTGGGATGAGAAAGAAAGTGGGACACTAGACATATAGTTTGAAACCTAAGAAAGCAAGTTTCTTGGATAAAAAGAATTTCATTAAACCAAGATAAGAAGACAAATTGAACTACATATGTGTTGTTTTTGATGATTTCCTGCAAGATCAAAATCCCAAAGCCAAAGTTCAAGAAAGTTAGTCTAAAAATCCATGAGCAACGCCTTGAGATGCTCCTTGAAGTAAGGGAGAGACTTGTATACAACTTTTACAAAAAATCCTCAAGGAATAGTCCCGCATTGTGTGCATTATATTGTCAACAAAATCCTAAACTTTTTCAAAGGTTTGCTTTTCTCCCAGAGGAAGTCTAGCATGTTCTTCAATACTGAGGTTTTGTAGAGAGAGTCATGTCTAGGATAAGATTCAAGATCAAAGTCACCATTCTCATTCATTCCTCCATCAAACAAATCTCATTTCATCATCAAACCTTTTGTGAACTCTAGAAACAATCATCATGCTAAACTTAGAGGGATAAATCAGCATCACCCTATCTTGGCTTAACACACCTAGCCAACATAGTCTCAACCATTGGACAAATTTTTTTTAGGATAACACAACTTCCTAAAGTCTATTAGTTAACAATTACATTGTCTTGACACACTTATCCAATTAATCCATTTGTGCAAGTTCCCCTAGGATAACGCAACTTCCTAGGGAATACAACTTCACAACAATCCTATTTGACTTAACGCATCTAGTCAAATTATCACAATCAATCAATTCAAAATCCCTTACAATGTTTAGCATATACCTTCAAAATTTCTTCAAAAAGGTTTTCACTCACTCATCCCATCCATTTAGCCCATCACCATTACCACCATCTTTGATTTTTTAGCTTCCCTAGTTCTTCTCTTTTGGACCTAAAAGGTTAGGATCAAACAAATCCCTATTTTTTACTGTCCAAACAAGATCTCAACAGAAGAAGAACATGGAGAATATTAGAGAAATATCAACTTCTATGGACATGAGTCATTTAAACACTGAAGTAAACCTAGCAGGATCAACCAATCCCCCAGGCAACTCTCCTTTATCATCACAAAATACTCAAGAGGAGAGTCATCAAGAGGACATCATGAATGAAGACATGGGGATTACACAATCCGAAATCATGGAAATGGTTCAAAATCCAGAGAAAAACAAAATTGTCAGTGCTATGTTCAAGTACCTAAATACGATAGCAAGAGGAAGGGTCCTGCCCCCTCCCGACCTTGACGCAAGCACTAGTACAAATGTGCCTATTCCAAATGCATCCCCAATGTCAAATATCAATCAAAAAGTACCTTTCACCACATCAGTCATCACACCAACCTCATCGAATGTGAACAAGGGGAGTGCCATGTTTCAAGAATTACAAAAGCATCGCCTTGTGGCTAACAAAGAAGTAGTCATCACCACCACATCGGTTACATTTGTTTCGGAAAATCCATCCCACCCATACGTCCCATTCACCTTCCATAACCACGTTGGCTCATCTTCATTCCGTGCAACACCAACTTGTCAATCAAACATACAAGTTTCTCTACCACTTGAAGAAGGAAGCTTGTTTGAAATAATTGACATTGCAAATCCTTTTTTCCAAGGTAACATTTCATCTCTTCCCCCATTTTCATTCATAACCACATCACCTCTGGGATTGGGTTTTCCTCCTATCAACATCGATGGTTTCTTGGAACCTAGCAATCTAAACATCACACCCAATTCCCTCTTCTTTCCCACATCATCACAATGACAAGTGGCAACCATACAAGCCACCACCATAATTGGTCCTCAAATATCCCAAAGCATGCCATCTCAAGGACCAATCATCTCAACCACCCCTCTAACAACCCAAATCCCAATCACCACCACAATCCCTCCACCTGCCACAATGGTTGGCATGATTCTTGTTCCACCACCAATCCCACCAAAAGCCAATATGACAAACTCATTCACCACGCTAATCCAAACCCTCCAAAGGGCCAACCAATAGAGAGTACTCCAGCAAAAGAAGCAAGCCCAAGTACAAGCGCAAGCTCAAGTACAAGCCCAACAATAAGCTCAAGCACAAGCACAAGCTCTAGCTCAAGTGCAAGCCCAAGCACAAACGCAAGCATAAGCCCAAGCTCTAGCTAAAGCACAAGCCCAAGCCCAAGCCCAAGCCCAAGCACAGTACCAAACACAATTGCAAGTGATCCATCTGCAAGCCTACCAACAAGCCATGCAAGAATTTCAGGCACAACAACAAGCTAAACAACAAGCTTTGTTGGCACAACAGCAGCTTGACCAACAACAAGCTTTGTTGGCGCAACAGCAGCTAGACCAATAGCAAGCTTTACTAGCTCAACAGTAGATTGATCAACAGTAGGCTTCATAGGAACAACAACAGATGGGCCAACAACAAGCATTGTTGGAACAATAGTAGCAAGATCAACAACAAGCATTATTGACACAAATGCAGGCATACCATCAAGCTTTGAATGCACAACCGAGCTTGCAACAAACACCCACTAGTACTCTCCCCACCCATCAAACACCTCGAACACCCCATAACTCATTCATCACACCTCCTGATCCAAGCAAGGATGTTGCAACACAAATCAAATTGCTCTCGCAACAAGTGTTGGACTTACAAGCAGGAAAAACCACAAGGAAACCAGGCAATTTGTGCCCTTATTAGTTCGATAGGAGTCTCACCATGGTACCATTCCCAAAGGGATTTGAGATCCCCAAATTTGACAAATAAAATGGAACGGGAAACCCTGAAAACCATGTCAGGGAATTTCAGGTGCACTACATGGAAGTCGTATATGATGACACGTATCTAATGTGACTCTTCCCCCGAAGCCTCACTGGTCCAGCTATGGAATGGTTTTCTCGCCTACCCATGGGTATTAAAACATTCAAGGAAATAGTGGAGGCTTTCCTTAAGAATTACGCTTTCAATATGGGTGTGGATGTTAGTTTGGAAGAACTATTTGCACTCAAATAGGAAAAAAGAGAGCTATTTACATCCTTCTTGCAAAGATGGTGATCCAAGGCCAATCAAAGTAAGTGGACCATGCCAGAGGAACAACAATTTTGCACCATCATAGCCAATGTAGATGAAAACTTGGTGTTTTACTTTAAAATGCAGTGCATCACATCGTACGATCAACTGATTCCAAAGGCACTCAACATCAAAAGAGCCCTTACTGCATGAGGAGGTGCACAAACATTCACTCCACCATAGGATAACCACCAGTCTAACAACTACAATGATAAACCTTGAACATGGTAAAGGAATAAAAATATCACGAACGATGGTGTGGTCGATGCTAAAGTGGTCATCAGTGCCCCTAAGCAGAATACCCAAAATCATCATCAACCACAAAATCATAATCACAACAATGTGCAGACTAATGTGGTAGTAGCACAACCACAACCATCTTCCACCAATCAAGTCAACAATTTGGGTAATCAAGGAGGACCACCTCCCCACAACAATTTTCCCCCAAGAGGAAGTTCACAGCTCTTGGTGAATCGATTGAGTCCATAATGAAGAAGCTGGTCAAAGAGAATCTAATTAAAATCTCTAACTCTGAGTAGTATATGGAGCCCATGATCAAACTGTCGTGGTATAATGAGAATCTCCTTTGTGACTTTCACAAAGTGAAAGGACACACCATCACCAATTGCATGAGACTCAAAAACATCATCCAAGACCTCATTGAGGACAAGGTCATCAACATCAAGCAACTGACCGGAAACCAAGACCTGAAAATATACACGAATCCGATGCCAAATCATAACCAAGGGAACAACCAAGGAAATAATCAAGGGAATAATAAGGGCACGGAAAAGTATGCTAGTGCTAATCTAGTATATGAGGAGATAGTTGGATGCATTGACCGAATGGTCACCGTCGTAAATATCAAGGGAGCCAACAATGACTGTGGAGTCACCACATGAGGTAGAAAGGTTACCATAACTGGGACACCTGCTAAGACCCCCATTTCCAATAAAAAGGCCATCCCCTATGATTACAATGTCATTGACCAATTGAAAAGAAACACCCGCCCAAATCTCCATCATGGAACTACTGAAAATTTATGCCGCCCATAGGAAGATCCTTGATGAAGCACTAGCTACATCTACCATTGCTGCCACCCTTGACACAGAGAAATGTCAGGCTATGGTGGGTAATATCATTACCCCAAATCTCATTACTTTTTCAGACCAAGATTTCCCCCCGCAGCCATCTCATAACCGCACACTCCACCTCCAAGTACTAATCCATAAAAAGAAAGTCAAAAGAGTCCTGGTAGATGGAGGTGTAGGCCTTCATGTTTGTTCGCTAAAGCTTATAAATAAATTGGGATTCACTGAGGATTCCATCAATAAGAACAAAAGCATCACAATAAGGGCATATGATGACCAGGAAAGAGTGTCTCAGGGCACTATCAAAATCCCCATCGAAGTGGGGCTGGCAACTATGGAAACCACCTGTCAGGTCCTCGACCTCGATTTACCATACAACATCCTCCTTGGACACCTGTGGATACATGGAATGAAGGCAATGGCCTCAACTTATCACCAGTGCATTAAGTTCTCACATTAGAACGAGGAGGTCACTATACATGGGGATCCCGAACCTTTTGCCTATTGCAAAAACTTGTAAGCAAAGTTTTACAAGATCCCTCAAGTACCCAAAAATGATGAAGGACCATCTACTTCATACATAGACCTAGCTAATCTCACCTCCACTTCCACGACAAAGACACCAGCCATCCCTGACATATCCGAGATTAAGAACATGATCCAAGACAATGGATGTGATGATTACAAAATGAAGAGAAATTCATTTTTTGTAGGAGAGTTACCACAATCTCCTAGGACGCATCGACAACCCCAGCCAGTTCAAACACCTATCCACACTATTAGAGCAGAACCCTCTGGATTCCACCATTGGGGGGATCTCAGTCAGGAGAATGTGGATGAAGAAGACATCTTTAATACACTATACAAGGATGAAAGACCCACTCCCACCCTACCCATGGAGGAAACTAATAGAGGGTTACAAATGATGTTTGGTATGGGCTATAACAGGAATGAGAGCCTTGGAAGAAACAATGATGGGTGGTTGGAGCCCATCATTGTAGAAAGAAGAATGCGGAACCTTGGCATTGGCTATACTCCTCCAAGTATAATGATACATGGCAGAGGTACTCCCAGAAGAGTAGTCAGGTCCTCTCCTTAGATAAGAACAACCACTCCTAGACCACTTGTTTGCTTAGGTATCCCGCTCGATAATTACACTTTTGACATCACTAATGTTTTTGCTAGTAGTGATGATGATGATACCATAGCAGGTTTCCCTAGGCTTTTCAAAGATTCCATCTTATTAATAAAAAGTGCCTCCATAGTTGAGTCAAACCAACCAACCCACCGAATCACTTTAGTACACCCCCAACTCATCGATCATGACCAACAGGGACCACCGATTCTAGACTCGTTCAAAAATGATGAGACTCTCTTAGAATTCATGGGACTACGGGATATAGTTTCTTGTGGGGATCACAAGGCTGGATTCAATATCACACTGAACACATAGGCATACTATGGGGAGATGATTGAGTCCTTCATTCGCAAAAGAAACATATCGAGAATAAGCTTGGGGTTATTGAGTGAAAACCACACTATGGCACTCTCTAACCATAAATAGTAAAAATAAAGGACGCATCCAATGGTGAAAACCT